>VMDR010029386.1:0-12769 GCA_007922815.1 Macrotus californicus | reverse complement strand
TACTGCTCTCTCCATGAACATTCTGTTCATGAACACTCACCACTTTGTTTTCCCTGGATTCATTCAATTCAGAGAATCCCTATTTTCCTTCTTTGTGCTATGACCTAGAAAATTTCTCAAGACAATTGTAAGGCTCAGCTAATTTTTGTGTCATCTCTCAGGCAAAACTGTCCCTTTTTTCCTAATGTCCAGTGTCTTAAGAACCATTATTTCATGAATTTTGATTGTTGTTGTTTTAGGTGAAGAGGTAAGTTTTCTCTGATACTTCACCTTGGCTGGAAGTAGAATAGACTTTCAGAAGAAGAGAACCAAATAGAATGAAATCATTTAGAAGTCACATATTATTCCTGATTGTTCCATTTGCTCTAAAAACTTAACATTTTTTTTCCTTTCAAGACTTCAGTTGTCCAACTAAAAAAATGGAAAAAGTACAACTTGTCTCAGATGGCTGGTGTGAGGACTGTCCAAAGTGGTGGTAGTAATCTGACACAGTGCATCACAAAGGGCTGCTCCTGTTCTGGTTGTGGCAAGTTGGGACAGTTGATTTGTTGAGGTATGTCAGCATAAAACAGCCCTCTCCATCAGTGCCTCAGTCTAGACAGAACTCCTTAAATGGTTCTTGTGGAATCAGTTACTTGAACTTGACAGCAGGAATTCAGATCTTTTTCTGCTCAATATTATTCTGAGAAACAATTTATCTTTGTCTCATTCCATTCCTATTTTTCTGGATATTGACTCTGACAGCTAACCATTTTCTCTATATCTTTCAAACAAAACTGTCACCAATTGGCTAAGCATGCCTTCCCTCTAAAGTGTAACTCTCCATCCTGAAGTACTATTTTGCAATAAACATTTAAACATCTCAAGTTTCTCACATATTCTGATAAAAGGCATAAACAATGACAGCACTTATAGTTTCTAAAAACAATAAATCCAGAAAAAAAAAAGACCATTCGTCATGTGTCAGGGCATGAACAACGCATCACATCACACCCAGAAAATACAGCCAGCTAATTTCACATGTGACATTAGAACCAATATAGGAGCATCTTTTGGCATCAGGCAACTTAAAGAATGGCTTGCTTTTTATGAGCCAACATGATTTCTAGATGATATTAACATCAGATTGATGTTGCGAGGGTCTTCAACAGCCAGCTAGAGTAGTCACATAAAAAGAGAAGGAAGAGACTTCAGAAGGAGGCTGACACAGAGCCTGGCACTGATCATCAGAATCGTTGCTGGGAGCTTCCTTTAAGATCAAGTTAAAACACTACTTGCTGGATAAATGCTTCCTTTCATAGTGGGAAGCTAAACATAAAATAAATAACTAATATTTTATAGGTACTTATGATGAAATGACAGAGGATATTTTAAAAGTGGGGGTAAATTAAGCAAATAGAGGTATACTAATAACAATAATGGATTCCATTATAATCATTCTAATACCTAACACTTATATATTTTTTCAACTTTTTAATGAATTATATATATACCAAAGGCATTTTTATATGTGATAAATATTTTCCATGAATATTTGAATTATTGTTGTGAACTTCAAGTTTGAATAGTGTTACCGCTAACTGAGGTTATAGATACTAAGATTGAGAATGTTTAAGCAACTTGCTTAGTAGGTGCTATTGCTGTCAGGTGCATGGCTTGAAATTTTATTGTGTGTGTTAGTTGATTCGAAGCCAGTGCTCTTCACCAAAGTTGTCTTCCTGTTCCTGTTGTGTTAAATGTACACATTCCATCCAATTTAGTTATCACAGAAATCCTGTGCAACAGATAGAATTCTCTGTTTTACAAGCGTGAACCCAAATTTCAGTGTGTTTAAGTATTATTCCTAACACACCTACCACCTGATGGGATGGAGTTCAAATCCAGATATTTCATTCTCATTCAGTACACTTTCCTATTTCTCTCCATGCTCCCCATCCTCCCTACCTACCAACCTGTCTACATTGATCCAAAGTCTCCACCTGAGAGGCAAACATGAGGAGTGAGTCAAATAAAAAGAGGGTTCTTGGGAGAAAGGATATACAGACACAAGAGAACACTTAGTATGTTTGGAGACTAAAGATACCATGAGAAGTCTGGACCTCAAGAAGTGGTTTCAATCCTGGCTGTGCAGACCAACTACATCATCATTTTTGTACATGGAAGAGAAGGCACGTGTGAATTTTTTCCAAGTGTCTTCAGGTGAATTTAAGGTCAGTCGTGTTTGGAAGCACTGAAATAGACACTAAGGGGAGGGCAGTGAACAGAGGAAAAGTAATATGAGAGCAGCCATCAGCATATTCAGATTTTATCAAGACCTGCAAGCCATGTAGATGAGTTGGGCTGTATCTGAAGGGCACTGGGAACTACTGAGGAGTTTTAAGCAGAGAAGTAGCAGAATCCCATTCTCATTTGAAGATGCTACATGGAGAACTTGTCGATCAGCGAGTAGCGATACCATTAAGACAATTGTAAAGAAGATGGTGTTGGTGTCTGTGTGTCTGTGTATGTAGGACAAGAGATGGAGGTAGGAAGAATTGAGAAATGCTAGATGTTAAAATCATAAAGACTTGGGGAACGATATTTTTGTGAAAGCTGCAGCAGGAAAAAGAGTCAAGAACAATGCTTAACATTTTGGTCTTGGTTTTGCCCTTCACCGACATAAGGTAACATAGATAGGGGAGCAGGTTTGATTAAAAATGGTTTCACTTTGAGGATTTTAGTCAGAAGTCCTTGCAGAATATGCAGGTAGAATTGTCTGGGAGGTACCAAGTACACAAGCCCAGAAGGAGAGAGACTGGGCCAGGATCTATGGAATTCAAAGTTCTTTTCAATAGGGAGTGATAGAAGCCACATGTTTTCTGTTGTCATCGGTGATGGTGGTGATGGTTGGTTGGATGCTCTGTTGCTCAGTTGCTTGTTTGATTAATTGCTTTTAAAATTTTGCTTTTGTTTTGTTGGTTTTCTTTGTTTTTTTATATTTACTTATTTGGCAGTTATTCTTGAAAAAGCATTTTTAAAAAGAGAGCAAATTTTCTTTACAAAATGTACTAGTAACTTGCTTTTTTGTTATTTTTGCTTTTTTTCTGAGAGGGAAAGTAAGTCAAACTTACATATAGGTTTCATTAAGTTTTGAAATCATGATGTTTGTGATGCAGAAGGAATGGTAAAAAATACATTTTTTGGAGGTGGCAGGAAAAGTGTCTGGGTCAGATTGAACATATACATTCAATCTGGTCATCATGGAAGGTAAGGATAAATTTCAAAAATCAATTTTTTTTCTCCTGGCAAATGTTTCCAAGGAGAAGGGTTAATCCTGCTTTCTGCCACAAAACCGACGTTTACTCCCTACACTATGGCTACCATTAGGCATTTTGCAAAAGAACACCATAAATTGGTTTCTGTGCTTGTAGCCTTGGATTTAGCAGATAACCATTCCTGCTGGGATTTTCCAAAGTGCTCAGAAAATGCTTGAAGAATATCTGAGCAGTTGTGATGATATGGGATATTAAAGACTACTACTTTGACAGAAATTTAGCAAAGTGGAAGTAAAACATTTTGAATATTTTGAAGAGATCTTAATCACATCAGATATTCTCATTTTACATGTGGGGAAATTGAGTCTAATGAAAGAAAGTAATATGCCTGAAGGTGCAGAGCTGGAATCAAAGCAGGGTTTGTCTGGACCCAGTGCTCTCCATTACAAAGTTCCGGAATTGGGAAGAGTGGGTCCAAAGTCCCAGCGTAAACGGGGGTAAAGAATAGTATACTATCGGATTGAGTCGGCCTCCACTGGGCCAGATGATGGGGAAGGGAGCACAGTTAATTAACCACTGTTGTTCTGGTTAAACTATGAAGGATGTCCACTCCCACTGACACAAGTTTTTCCTTCACCCTACAAATTATAAAGAAGACCTCACATAATTATATTACTTAATATAATTAGATGTTAAATGTGAATTTGAAAATAGAAAAATTAGATGAAATCAGAGAGTGATCTTAGCCACTTGCTGGGTACAACAAAGTCAGGAGCTGGAAGCAAGAAAGTCAGGGTGGGCCTGGCTGCCCATCTCAGACTGAAACGTTGAACTTTTTAAACTGGTGGACCTCTTGGATTTCCTGAGAGAGGAAATGGTGCTAAAAGGGGAATACAGCCTTTTAGATGGAAAGAAAATGCATGATTCCAGCACATTTGTTTAGTTTTTCTGCAACTCAGATAAAGCAAAAAGCTCATTAATTTAGAATTGGTGATAATTTGTACAGAGCCTATTCTTAAGTTTACCTTTGCTTTATCTGGCTAAAAGGATTTGGAAAGCAAGTTAAAAGTGTAAACAGGATGGCAGGCAGCCATATTTAACCTCTTTAAGAGGGAAAACTTTCTCCCAATATCTTTAAAACACAATTTATACATACAGAGATGACATGCCAGTTACAGATTACTCTGATCTATTTATTATAGCAAGTCCTTGATGATTTCTACCTGGGAGACCTCACTGAGTTTGACCCAATGTATGTGTTCCTGAAAGAAGTAAACTTGCACTTATTTTATAATCGCCACACTTTTAAAACATTGATACTAACTTAGGCCCTGAGTGCGGTAATTACTTTCACTTCTATCCGGAAAGAAACATGGGGCATATGGAGTAGGAAAAAAAAGAGTACATATAGAAACTAGGGGTTTTGGGTTCAAGTCTCTGTTTGTGTGTTTACTAATGTGGTATCTTGCACATATTTAGGTTAAGTGGGAATTAATCTTCTCTCTAGAGCCATCTCAAATGTGTATAAAGAAAATGGTACTGTAGAATTCACAGAGATAAACTTGTTTAACAGGTATGAAAATACATTATGTACTACAAGGCAGTATCAAACTGCAAAGTAATTATGTTATTGTTTTTAACATTATTAAAGACCCAGTCAAAACAGAAGCAAAAAGAAAAGACCATCTTTTATAAGCAAACTCATTATTTTTTGCAGAAGTGCCACTGCTTGGCACTTTATTGGTAACAGACTCCTGGTTGGAATTGCACTTTTCTTGGAGGGGTAACTGCAGCTACTACTAACCATTGCACCCTCTGCTGGAAATCTCCTAATGTAAGAAGTCCAGGTGCTTTTGCCTTCCTCCTGCTCCACTACCTAGGTTCTGCTCCTGTGTAAAAGTTTGCTAACTCAGTTGTATGTGTACTTAGACATCTACACAAGCACCCTAAAATGCCTTGTGAACTTTTCCTTATACTACTCTACCCCTACCAAGAATATGGACTCTTCAATTTCTGCCTTATGTCTTAGTCATCTCTGTGTCCAGAGGGCTTGACATGTCATTCAATATAGTCTTGATAAACAAATAATAAATGAGGAAGATGAGAGCATATATAAGATCAAGGGGGGAGAATTTTTTTGTATTGGACATGTGATCATAGTACTAGTAGCTTCTCATGCCCAATCCTTACCACATGTGAAGCTGCCATTTCTACCATGGGTACCACTGATCACAATTCAGAATGGATACCATACCTAAGGGCAGATAAATCCTTAGGTTAGCTAGACAACAAGGCTGTGTCATAGGATATAATCTTCCATGGAAAGGACTAGAAGTGGCCATTTAATCCAAAGCCAATTGAATCAGACATTATCACCACCAATATCCAATTTCACCTTTCCCTTGATAACACAATCTGATGTTTGTGTAGGTTGGTCTCAATCATCCAAGAAAGTTGACTCTCTCCTGCTGAGAAGGAAAACCTAAGCCAATCACAGGAGTCTCCTTCCCTCTGCCAGCACTGGGTTTAGGCATAGCCTGTGTCATAATTCCAGTTAGTGAAATGTGAGGTTGATGTGGTGTAATCTCTTGGCGAACTTCTGGAAAAAGTTTCTTCATTCTTAAAAAGAAAACTTTGTGTCTTTTTACACAGGATCTTGCCATGTTTCGATGAGATGCTTAGATTAGCTGCAACAATCACCATGAGGGGAAACTAGCTTAGAACAAACCCAGTATGCTTAGGATAGTGACACAGGCTGAGGAGAAGGACCCAGACCCTTGGGCCGTCCATGAAATACCAAATTACAAGACTCAGGAGAAGCCCCACATCAGACTTCCTATTAGTAGGTAACAGATGTTCCTTATCATTTAAGCCTTAGAGGGAACATTTTATCAGTTAATACCATTCAACAATGGGAGAATTTTTCCTGACTGGCACTCCACATTTAGATATAACAAGTAGAGATTGAGTACATACTGGTTAGAGACACTGTAGAGAGAAGGGGACATCAGATAGGTGGACTCCTTGTTTGCTTGGTTTGGTTTGGTTTTATTCTTATTAAACAAGAATACTTAGATTCACTGAGTGTGAGCTCCATGAAGGAAAGAGAGAAATGGAGGGAGTACTGGGTCCTATAAAATACCTTGTTTTTTCATGACTTCTTTTTTCCATCTTCTGTATACCTGTACTGCTTTCCTTGAATCGCATTTGGCTCCCTCTGAGGTAGAAATGAAATTGATTTCCTGAATCCCTAGAGTCATCTCCAAACAGATAGATCAGTAGTTATTAATCAGGACCAATCCCTCCTCCCCCAGCCAGGGGACAACTAGCAATGTCTGGAGACATTTTTAGCTGTCATAACTTATGGGGTTGCTACTGGCATCTAGTGGGTAGAAGCCAGGAATGCTGCTAAATATCCTACAGTGGACAGAACAGCCCCTGCTAACAAAGAATTATCTGGCCAAAAATATCAACACTGTCAAAGTAGAAAAGCCATGACCTAAAAGGGCTCCTTCCATAGTAGATAAACCTCCCTTTGCTAGAGGAGACAAAAAATGCTGTGGACAACGGCCAGAGGGATGGAGGGGGTGCTGGGTGGAGGTGGGAAAACAAGGGGGGGGGGGAAGCAAATATGTGTAATAGCATCAACAATAAAAATAAACTTAAAAAATTAAAATTAAAAAATTATAAATGCTGTGGTTTTGGAACACTTCCATTGAGCCCTTCATATTTTCCATTAGTAGCAAAGTTCAGGTAATAATTATATGCTCTTGTATATAATACTTGGTTTCCACGTCCTGAAATACTTGAAAGTGGAATAGCCCTTATTTGGAGAACAACCAACAGTGCAGTAAACAATACTGGGGAAGATGTATATCAGATTCTCAGAGGTGCTTCATTAGTGGCTTGCTGTGCTTTGGGGCAAAGTCATCTGCAATGCATAGGAAGCTCCCCAAATATGAGTACATGTTCTGATCTATGAGTAGATGCTTCATTAACCTACTTTGGAAATTCCTGAGTCACATCCTTGGCTTTGTTGCTGCAATGGACATCTGTTGTTTTTGTTTCTCTAGCATCTCATCTCTCCCCTCTTGGGAACAGCATTCAATTTTCCTTTGGGAAAATACTTCTCCCTACAGGATATTTCCTCTAAAGTCTTGATGGAACTATCAGTCAGAGGTTCTTCTACTTCCTTGCCATGTGTTGGCAAGTATCTTAAGCTGAGCTAGTCAGCCTTCATCTCCTTGGGATTTAAATCTCATTTGAAACCGATTCATACTGAATTGCGATGGTGTCCTAAAGAGAATCCCTATAGCTCCTTCTGCCCAGACCCCCAATTATTTCTTGTTTCTGAGAAAATTGTTCAATTGACCTCTCAATTCTCTAAGTTGCCCTCACATACTTTCATCTGCCACTCCACCATGCCCGCAGGACTAGTTTCAGTATCTTATACTCAAAAATCCTCAACTTTTACAATCACAGAATCAGATACCAGGCAGGGAGTCAAGACATTTGGGTCCTCATTCTATCTTTGCTCTTAATTGACTATTATGGTCCTGGGAAGAATACCTTTCCTCTTTGGGCCTGTCTCCTCTCCATTAAAATAGAAATGGTGGGCTAGGTCATTTCTAAAGGCCCTTTTAGCTCTAAGGCTCTCAATTTCTAGTAAATATCGAAACTTCTGTGGCCAGAAAAGGCAAATTGAACTTTTAAGATAGCCAGGAGGTGGTGCTCCAGTACCATGATGATACAACTACTCATAGTGTCCAAGCAGTACCACCCCTGTTGGGGATAACAGCTTCCAAGAATCCTGGAGGGTCATTTCCACACTGTCTGGTTGCTTTGGCACATTTTTCTCCCCTATTGCTAAATACAACTCTGTGTGTGGCTAATGTGGGAAGTCATTGCTGGGTCTCTGTTGGAATAGATAAGACTTCTTTCTCAAATATTTTCCTATTGGACAGTAGAAATAATTTTTTTCTCAATGTTTGGTAAGACACAGTGGTGGTGGGTGGAGGTGGGTGGTAGAATTATTCATGTGGCAGATACATCAGAGCAAGACGCGTAGCTCCAAAGGCCACAGAGGAAAAAACAAATATGGACCTTGCATCTGGTATCAGCTCTGCCATGTTTTTGCTGTGCAACACGGGGAAAGTGTTTCTGCATTTTCCTTCAGTTACCTCCTCTGTAAACAATTACATCAGATGAGATCAGTGGTTTCCCAAATTTATATTTTGTCAGATAAAAACAGTGGAAAAATATTTCCTTAAATAAAGTCATACATGAAATCCTCATACATAAATACTTCTCACAACTCTTTACAAGTGGCAGACATGCAATTCAAACAAGCTTACAAGTAAAACAGGGGGAATAACACACGTCAGACATGGCTGGTTCAGAGATCAAAAGCCGTCATCAGAGATCCATCTTTCCACTGCCCGTGTGCCTGTATCTAGTTAGCTTCATTCTCAGGCAGATCCTCAATGTGTGATAGGAAGATGGATCTAGGAGAAGAGAAAGGAAGAGAGCAATTCTCTCTACCACCCCTACTCCACACGTCTTACACTCTAAGAAAGACCAATGGAATAGTGTATATTTGCAGTTAAAGAGATGAGGCTGCATGCTTGCCAGTTGTCTCAGAGTAATGTGCACTGGTAAAGGGAATATACCACATGAAACAAGAGGAAGGAAGGACAGAAGGATGAAAGGGAAGAAGGAATGGAAGAAATGAGGATGTCTAGTTCTAAAAATAATAAATAAAACTGGAATTGTTCTCATGGGAGGAGAAAAAAGACTCATCCTCCTACCAGGTGGTCCCTCAGAAACCTTCATAGAACACATAAGTCATGAAGAAAAAAATAAAAACCATGAGACTGAGGATCTAGAAAATTTCTTGCAACTCTTAAGATCTAGACCTCTAAATTGAGAAAAGCATGACCGCAGTCTATCCTCACTCTCTTTTTGCCATCTTAACCACAGTTACCCCATTTTCTATGGGATCACTAGTTATTTAGAAAACAAACTGATGACTTGCCATCCTTGCTTGAGTATTTTCTTATTCTCCAAAATGATCCGTAGCCATTTAAACCACGCACTTTCTTTGTACATGGTAACCCAAAGACTATTCCATTATTTAAGTGACACCACTGAGGGACAGATAATTAAATAAACCAGTTACCAAAGGATTGGTATAAAATGTTGCATCTGTAAGGACACAATGAAATAACCTTGCCCAACTCAATCATTTTGCATCTGAAGAGGCTGAGATCCAGAGAGAGGAACCTGTCTTCCCAACGCTGTGCAGTGATTTAGTCCCAAAGCAAGTACTAGAAGCCCAGATTGCTGCTTCCAAACCCATTATTCCAGGAGTGCCCAACCTTTTGGGCCACACTGGAAGAAGAATAGTTGTCTTGGGCCACACATTAAATACATTGCAATATGTAATCACAAAAACACTCATAATGTTTTAAATAAACTTATGATTTTGTGTTGGGCCACATTCATAGCCATTCTGAACGGGTCTTGGAATGGACACTCCTGCTTATTCCTTCTAATTGGTGCATCAGTGAGTGTTGTGACTAGTGATATCTTTTTCCTAACACAATTCTGATCGTGTCACTTCCGTCCTTAATAATTTTCATGGTTCTCTATCTTTACAGAATGGTACAAACACTTTAGCATGACAATGAAGAGCCTAGCTGACTTGTCCAGCTTCGTCCCTACCACTCCTTGCTTTTCCCTTTATCTGGCTTTTCCTGGCATCTCTCATACATTGTGGTATTTCTGGCTCTAGTCTTTGCTCTGACAATCCCTCTGTCTAGACTACCATGCCTTACACTCTCTTTTATCTCATAAACTCTTTCTCCTTCTCCAAGGCTCAGTTCATCAGTTACTCCCTTATAGCATCCTGTGACACAGCCTCTTCCTACAAACTGAAATATTACCCTTTGTTTTTCCCATGACAGCTCATCCTTATTTCTATGGTTACTCTTAATAAATTGAGTACTCTTTTTATAGATTTAACACTGTACATGCCATTTTGAATAAATAAATAATATTGATGTTAGGCTTTGTGAGAGAGGAGTTATGGACAAAAATGCTTTTCCAGGTCCTCTGAAAATAAATCAGAACGGGTATCACTAACGGTTCTCTTTCTTGAAAGCCTCAAGAAAACTTCAGAAACCTCTTCTACAGCATGATGTGGCCACTATCATTTAACTGAAGTTGGCAACTAAGTGGAAATTTTATTTACCACTCCCATCTGTATCTAAAAAAAAGGCAAAATACGAGGTATGTCTGGAAAAAGCCCAGCCATTGTGAATATAACAAGAATGGTTTGTGTGACATCGATGTAATCTAGCAGCCAAGGAGAGTGGACCGGAATGCACATGTGTGAACAATGATGGCTTCACTGTACTAGTCAGTGGGGGTGGCAGATGCCATTGAGTGAGCAAGTGTACTATGTGGCCATCACATTCACAATGACTAAGCCAGTAGAGCAACAAATCTGCATCAATTTTGTATTATGCTTTAACATTCCTCCATGGAAACTATCTGGATGACATAGAAGGTTGCAGCTATGGGCAATTGGTGATTGGAAGCTTCATCACAACAACACACTGCTTATGCATCACATATCATGCATACGTCTGGTGTAGAGTTTTTTTGTGAAACATCAATTCACTCAGGTGACTCAGCCCCCCTACAGCCCAGATTTGGTGCCCTGCGACTTCTGGCTTTTCCCAAAACTAAAATTACCTTTGAAAGGGAAGATATTTTAGACCGTTGATTAGATTCAGGAAAATATGATGGGGCAGCTGATGGTGATTGAGAGAACTATGTGAGGTCCCTAGTTGCCTATTTTGAAGGGGACTGAGGCATCATTGTCCTATGTACAGTGTTTCCTGTGTCTTATATCTTCTTCAATGAATGTTTATTTTTCATATTAAAAGGTAGATACCTTCTGGACAGAACTCAATGTATATTTTTTTAAGTGTTGTATCTATTTGACCCTGAAATCATTGAAGAGCTTGAGGCTGCTTCTCGACTCAACAGCGAAGAACACTATGGTTTGGTAGTGATGTCTGCCAAATATTTTCCGCCTCTGCATAATTCACCTTTTGCTGACTGCACCTCAATGCAATGGTTCTCCTTCTTTTAATACCACTTTCTCATTTGAGAACTAATTTTCACATGCCTGACACACTACAATCATATCACAGTGACAGCTCACTATTGCCCATATTTCCATAAGTAAAGCAGGCTGCAATTTCCATGCAATTGCTACCTCTAACTATAGCACTCATCTCTCTCTCTCTGAAGAAAGAGAAGCCAGCCCTACATCCTGGCTGCATCCTAGACCTTCACCTTATCTGGATTTCTCTGCTCAGTATTCTAATTACGTAAAATTTCTACCCCAAGTGTACATGGCACTCAAGGATAAAGGAAGCATCATTTCCATCTTTGCATCCAAACTTTCTTTTTATATAAGATGAGCTCAAATAATTTCACATGTTCCTGTCCTTGAACTAGTACCTTACAAATATTGTTTCATTTTATTTTTATTGCAATTCTATAAAGTAGGTATAAATATTCTCCCCTCTAGGAAAATAATGCTAGAATCAGAGGAAGTAACTGATTTATTCAAAATCAAACAGTTTATAAATCCCAGAGGTGGAATTTGAATCCATCATTCTAAATACAAACTGTATTTCTTTTAATTCTACTTAATAAATATTTTCCAAATGACCAAGTATATGAATGAATGTCCAGAAGATTTGTTTGAAATATTTTCCACCTCTGCATAATTTATGTATTCGACTGCCCCCAAATTTACATTGTGTTCTACCATTGAGCTCATGTTAGAGAGATGGCAGAGTATAATCCCACTTGGACTTTTATCTATATCTTTTCTAAAGTGTTTCCTTATTTAAAAGCTATCACATCAAATATACATAGCATTCAAAAAGATATACAAATAAACAATAAGAATATGAAAAGATGCTCAACTCATTAGTCACTAGGGAAATGAAAATCAAAACCATAATGAGATACCAATTTATATTCACTAGGGGAACTATAATACAGAGGTGGGGGAAGAAAGGAAGGAGGGAGAGACAAATACAGGGAGAGAGAGAATGAGAATGAATAACGGCACTGGCAAGGATATGGAGAAATTGAAACACTAGTACATGTCTTATGGGAATGAAAAATGAAAGCCTATGCTCACACAAAAACCTATACACAAATGTTCACAGCAGCCTTGTGCTTATAGTCAAAATGACGAAATAACTCATAACTCAGTGTCCATCAATTGATAAATGGATAAAGAAATTGTGGTGCATTCGTATCAGTGGGATACCATAAAAGGGAACAAACTATCAATACATTACATTGATGAATGTTTAAAAGATTGTTCTAAGAAGGGGTAGCCAGGCACAGATTCCTACATACCATATAATTTTACTATTTGTAAGAAGTTCTAGAAAAGGCAAAACTATAGCAACAGACAACAA
>VMDR010029385.1:0-12768 GCA_007922815.1 Macrotus californicus | reverse complement strand
AGTCATTGTCATTAATGACAGTACCAACATTCATAGAGTACTTTGCAATTTATAGAGTGCTTTATCTTACATTATCTAATTGTATTCTTATGCATCCTTGAGACATAGGCAAGCTTTTGGATGTTATATTGAGAAAAATAACACTCATTAGTTTGGAGTTGTTATAGAAAACTTATTAAAGCAACTTGCATTAAAAATAAATCAAGGTCATAAGTTAAAACCATAGACATTTCTCTCTCACCATTCCAGTCATCAAACATTGCATACTTGTGTATTTTAAAGAAGGCAAGATATATTTCAGAAAATTCAAACTTAGAAGTAGCTTATTGCTTTTTTGTACTGGAAACACCCTTATTTTCTTCAATCAGTTCTCTTCTCATCCCTAAATCTGTAGCCCAGCATCCCCTAAAGTGTGTTCTAAACCATACTGCTTCAGTGAGATGTTACAAAAAAATAATTCTATACTAACTACAGATACAGTTAAAAACATGGATGAATCTCAAAACATCCTCATGAGTAAAAGAACAGATCAGTTTTTGAGTATATTTTATTGATTATGCTACTACAGTTGTCCCATTCTTTTTCTCCCCTTTATCCCCCTCCACCCTGCCACCCCTCTCACCAGCATCTCCCCCTTAGTTCATGTCCATGGGTCATACATATAAGTTCTTTGACTTCTCCATTTTCTATTCTGTTCTTAACCTCCCCCTGTCTATTTTGTACCTACCAATTATGCTTCTTATTCCCAGTACATTTTCCCCCTCTCTCTCACCCCCACTCTGCTGATAACCCTCCATGTGATCTCCATTTCTATGATTCTGTTCCTGTTCTAGTTGTTTGCTTAGTTTGTTTTTGTTCTTGTTTTATCCTTTCAGTTGTTGATGGTTTTGAGTTGTCATTTTACTGTTCATAGTTTTAACCTTCTTCTTTTTCTTAGATAAGTCCCTTTAACATTTCATATAATAAGGGCTTGGTGATGATGAACTCCTTTAACTTGACCTTATCTGGGAAACACTTTATCTGCCTTTCCATTTAAATGGTAGTTTTGCTGGATGTAGGTCCTTGCTTTTCATGACTTGGAATACTTTTTTCTAGCCCCTTCTTGCCTGCAAGGTTTCTTTTGAGAAATCAGCTGACAGTCTTATGGGAACTCCTTTGTGGGTAACTCTCTCTTTTTCTCTTGTTGCTTTTAAGATTCTCTCCTTATCTTTAATCTTGGCTGATGTAATTGTGATGTGCCTTGGTGTGTGCTTCCTTGGGTCCAACTTCTTTGGGACTCTCTGAGCTTCCTGGACTTCCTGGAAGTCTATTTCCTTTGCCAGATTAGGAAAGTTCTCCTTCATTATGTTTTCAAATAAGGTTCCAATTTGTTGCTCTTCCTCTTCTCTTTCTGGCACCTGTATGATTCAGATGTTGGAATATTTGAAGTTGTCCCAGATGTTCCTAAGGCTCTCCTCATTTTTTTGAATTCTTGTTTCTTCATTTTCTTCTGGTTGAATGTTTATTTCTTCCTTCTGCTCCAAGTCGTTGATTTTAGTCCCAGTTTCCTTCCCTTCACTGTTGGTTCCCTGTATATTTTTCTTTATTTCACTTTGCACGCCCTTCACTCTTCCTCTACTTTGCATCAGTACTCAATCATTTCTGTGAGCATCCTGATTGCCAGTGTTTTGAAGTGTGCATCTGATAGGTTGGCTATCTCCTCATCACTTAGTTCTTTTTCTGGAGTTTTGATGTGTTCTTCATTTGGGCCAACTTCTTTGTCTGGGTGCACCTGATACATTATAAAGGGTGGAGCCTTAGGTATTTGCCAGGGTAGGGCAATCCATTTCACTGTATTGTGGTGCTGTCTGTGGGGGAGAAATCAGAGAGGGGACAATGCCACTTGCTCAGTTCTCAGCTGGTTTTCAGTCACTTTCCCTGCTACCCACAAGCAAATTGGGCCCTTTTGGTGCTGATTTCCAGGTGGGTGGGTTTGTGTACACCCTAGGACCCTGTGGTTCTCTCCAATGAACTCTCCTGTGAGGCTCGGAGTTTCTCCCACTACCACAACCCCACAGATTTTTACAGACAGAGGTTTTGATGCTTTAGTTTCCCACGCTGGAACCCTGGGTTGTGTGGTCTATCTCGCTCCCCAGTTGTTCTTCCTAGCTTATCTGCATGTGAATGTGGGACAGCCCAGTCCACCAGCTGCCACCTTGCACACTCAGTTGACTGCTTTGCCAGGTGTCCTCTCCACCCTGGCTGTCTGTCTCCACCCCTCCTACCAGTCTGAATGAATATTTCTTCTTTAACTCCTTGGTTGTTGGACTTCCATACAGTTCAATTTTCTGACAGTTCTGGTTTTTTTATTTTATTTTAAGTTTGTTGTTGTCTTTATCTTGGTTATTTGAGGAAGGAAAGCATATCTGCGTATGCCTCCATTTTGGCCAGAAGTCTGTATGTGTCCAGATTAGTTTTTGAATAGGCAAAACTAATTAATGGTGGAAAAAAATGCAAATGGTGATTGTTGCTGGGTTTAGTGCTGAGAAAAAATCAGAAAAGAGGCATTGAGAAACCTGGGGTGATGAATTTGGGTCAAACATTTGCCAAAATTCTTTAAAAAATTAAAACATAAAAGTTTATTTTAATTTTAGTTTAATAATTCTTTTGAAATCCTTAAAACATGTGTATTTTACTTTATGTGAGTTTCACCTCAATAAAAAATAGAACCATAAAACAGAATTAAGTCTAATTAATAATATACATACTAAAGTATTTATGTTTGAAAAGTACTGAGGAGCCACAATTTACTTTGAAAGGCTTCCAAATATAAGATGGAATGATGAATTGATAAAAGGATAATTAGATGGATAGATAGATAGTAGATAGATAGATGAATAAAAAGACACATAGATGAAAAGATGGATGGATGATGAATAGATAAATGGTAAAAAATAAATCAAAGTTTAAATTGTAAATTCTAGGTAGTGAATACGTGGGTATTCACTGTACAATTGTTTTAACTTTCTCGCTTGTTTACAAATTTTTATGATAAAATAGTGGGTAAAAATAAATAGATCACAATCTTAAGAAGAGTTCTATATTTAGGAAATGCTGCATGCTATTCATCCCTCACAGTTCCCCCTTTCAGGCATTTAGAGCTTGGAAACATTAAAAGCTTTAAGTCTTATAGTTAAAACAAAATAAGCAAACTTTAATTAGCCTAGTATCTTCTAAACATAATTGATTGTGACACTCTTGTTTTATACTCTTGGCTTTATGTATACTTTCTGTTTCTATTAGCAGTGTATCTTTAGTTCTTCCCTACTCTGTGAGGCATACTGCACTATCAGAATGCAACACTAACAGGCATGACCAGGTATCCTATAAGAATGCACGCTCTTTAGACTGTGTCAGATCATGGTTAGGGTATGGTAGTCTATTAGAATGGGATTCTTTCCAAATTGGGCAGAGGGGTTTCATATTTTGAGCCAGAGTTTGCCTACCTGTAAGTTGTGTAATATGGTCCTTCCTTGCAGGAATGTCATGAAAAGTAAATGAGGTAATTATAGAATGTGGCCAGAAGAGGAAGAGTAGATGATGTCAATAAAATCCATTGTTACTTTTGAAAAGTTTGAGTGGTAAGGAGGATGAACAAAGATAAATCCATACCAAGGCATGCTGCAGTGAAAAATTAAAACAGCAACTATTCAGAGAAAAATTTAAAACTCCCGCAGAGAAAAGATAATAATGAACAAATAACAATATATAGACTGAGACCAAACTTATCACTCACCTCAATGAAGGCCAGAAGAAAATGGAGCAGTGTATTCAAAATTCTAGGAGAAAATTAGAAATGACCCATAGGCCCCTCAGTAGTAGAATGAATAAATGAATTGTAGCATATTCACACAATGGAATAATACACAGTAATAAGAAAAAAATGATCAGTAACTGTATTCAAACAATGTGAATGGAAGAGTCCAGACACAAAATAGTACATACCTTATTATTTTATTTACATAAAACCCAATATGAGAGAAAACTAACCCATGCTATTAGAAATCAAAATACTGGTTATCATTGTGTTGTTGGGGGAAAGAATGAGAACGCTAGTGAGAAGGTGACTTTGGGCATTAGAAATATTCTGTTTCTTGATCTAAACTTTGTACTCATAATAGTTGTGCTCATCTAGCTAGCTAGCTATAAAGCTCCACTATAAAATTATGAGATTGGAGGCAAATCCCAAAGTCTTAATGTGCTAACATTTAGATTCTTAATGGATAGACAGACAGACTGAGAACAAACTAATCACAGAAATAAAAGAAAACTAACTGAACTGAAGAAAAACATGAGTTGTCAGATCAAAAAGACTCACATCTTCTCAGGACACATGGATTTATAGACTTCTAGCCAGTCCTAGTGAAATATCCAAATCTTAAAGATACAAATAGTTGTTTACATATTTTTTAGTGGAAAGGATAGATTACAAACACAGAACAGTGGGTTAGACAGGTTTTCAATAGCTCATCTAATACATTTAATAGCCTATGCGGACAAAAGGACAATGGTAAAGGATTCTACAGCTAGCCAAAACATGACTCTCGTTCAAGAACAGAGAAAAACTTGTTTGAAGAAGCTGACTGAGGAACGATATTAACCAGGAGAAAATGAGCTAAAAATGAACATCTCTAGACAGGCAAAGACAAAGCATTCAACATATGGAGATGGACAATGAATCCTGTAAATAGTCTAAGCAAAATGTGGGGGTTGAGCGTATCAGAGGACAGGATGAAGGATTTTCAGGGCCTCAATAGGGGACAGTTAATGGACAGAAAGGACAAGCAGCATAGTGGAAGGCAAGGCTCATTATTGGCACTTGGTGTCGTGTAAAATATAGGTTTTAATATGGCTGTTTAGAAGAGAAAAGCTAGTAAGAGGGCACTTTGGAGAAATGATTCCAAACCACTAAAGGATGGATTATCCTATCCATTAAAAAAGATACAAAGGCAAAAGTTGATTGCAATATTTTGAATCAAAGTTGGTTGTTGCCGAAACCTTAGTGTTGAGGTTGGCAGGTGTGCCTGCCAGGGTAGAGCAGCCGTGTTGCAAAACGTGGTGGTGGTTCCTTTGCTTTCTGTGGAGAGGAGGCAGAGGGAGAAAACAGACGGGAGAAAGGAGAAGATCTTTTGTGTTGAGAGCTATGGTGAGTGGACCTTGGAATACAAATTGCATTTTCAGAGAGGAAAGTTGCAAACATACCCTCTGGGCAGTTGGAGAAAGACTGCTGTGAAATAAAACCCAACAACCCACAGCTGCAAATCCCTTCAGTGTGACCAAGGTGCTGAGAGGTTTTATTGGCAAAGAGGGAAGTGTCAGATTCCGGAAAGCACATCACCCTCCAAAACGATTTCCCTGAAGTGTGAGGATGATCCTTCCCCCAACCCACATTTTATTTTTTTATAATCCCCCTCTTTATTATAATCTTCTTAATATCCATCTGTTACCCTTTAGGCAGAGGCTTCTTAAATTCCAATATCAGGCTATTTTTATCATAGAAGAATATGTAAAGCAATAGAAAACAGTTTAATGGATTTTGGAGCCTGTGGCCCTCTTTAGCATCATTTCCATAATGAAATCCAGTCACAGGCATCCATGTTGCCACAGTTGACTGTTCACAAAAATGAGGAGTGAACATTTCCTTCGTGTAAAATATCCCAGCAAAGCAGAATGGGAGATACCCACTTGTGACAGTCACCTGGCATTCCCTCTCCC
This sequence comes from Macrotus californicus, assembly GCA_007922815.1. NCBI lineage: Eukaryota > Metazoa > Chordata > Mammalia > Chiroptera > Phyllostomidae > Macrotus > Macrotus californicus. The sequence goes on along the minus strand of VMDR010029385.1, from coordinate 7,014 downwards.
ACCATGCACTGGACGAGTGTTGCCTGATGTTTACTGCAGTGATACCCAGTGGCACTGGGGACATGTGCTTCATGACTGGCTTCTGTGAAATGGCTAATGGAAGGTGGTTTTCATGGAACAAGGCACAGGGAGAAAAATTCTTTTTCCTAGGGAATTACCATTATGGAAAACATTAAAGATTTCATGAGATAGTTTTGGGGACATACTGCACAGGGGCTGATGGCCTTGAGGCTTGACTGCCATAGTTCAGGGTACATTAGGTAAGTCACTTGTTTGTTTGTTTTTAATTAACAAATTATTGCTTCAAACCTTGATATAATAGCCTACATGTACAGATGAAAATAGATCTTGTGAGGCCTCGGCTTCATTAGCTGGGGAGGCCTTGTGTAGCAGTGAATAACAAAGTGTTCTCCTACATTTTTAAAAAGATTTTATTTATTTAGTTTTAGAGAGAGGAGAAGAGAAAGAGAAAGAGAGGAAGAGAAACATCAATGTGTGGTTGCCTCTCATGTACCCCCTTACTGGGGACCTGGCCCACAACTCAAGCATGTGCCCTGACTGGGAATCGAACTGGTGACCCTTTGGTTCATAGGCCTGTGCTCAATCCACTGAGCTACACCAGCCAGGGGAGTCTCCTACATGTTTGAGATCTGCAATCCCTAGGTTATACCCAAGGTAATGCAAACTTGAAAGAGTGCAGGAATTTGAATTTAGGTGCACATGCTGTGTTTGAATTATGTGAGTTGCCTGGGTATTTTGTGATGTCATTTGAAGTGACTGTCGAGTAATTTAGGAATCCTATAAATGCAGCCTGGCCCCTGAACTTCTGTCTGTCTGCATTCCATGATGGCACCCAATTGGTCCCATAAATGGAGACATTTGGTCCTCTTTCAGGAAAGCCTGAACCAACAAGACAATTACCCATGTCTTGAGTGATTAGTACTGAACCTCCAGGAAACTATGGGTAGAATTGACACCCTTCTCCTGAATGAGAACATAAGAATAGAGAGAAATAATTAAGACAGAAGCTAAAATAAATTGAGTTCTTACTATATGTCATGGTAAGAATTTCTGATATGACCTCACTGGTTTTTAAATCATGTATATGATAATTTCTATTACAATCCACATTTTTAGGTCAATTATAATAAGTATTTTTTAAATGAACTACAATAGAATGTAATACAAAATATCGCAATACCTGTAAATAGTGAGAGTGATTATTTTTTCATGAAGTTTTTTTGCTGTTGTTGACACTTGAAAATCTCCATTTTAAAGAAGAAAAAACTGAGGCTCAGAGGGACTAATTGACATAGCCAAGCTTTATTGTTAATTCAGCGTTGGCACTTGTACTGGAACCAGCTCTAGTTGTCTCTAAACCCAAGCTATTAAAATTTTTATGTTTTATTGATTTCTTAGTGATGATCAAAATCTGACCTGTTTTCAGATGGTGCTATTCAATGAGAGACAGCAGGCTGTATCTAAGGACATATTGACTTATTGGCAGTTGAGACTGAAACCTGAATCTCTTGGTGAAAATTATTCTGTAGAAATGTAAAAGTATATACAGGTGGGACCAACTAATCTGGGAGGGTGTGTCCTCTACTAACCTCAGAGTAAAGCTGACTGCATCTCCCTCTAAGCCTATGGTATTGCTGAATCCGTAGTGCTTGGTTTTTCAAAAAGGGAATGTGAGCAAAAGAAACAGTAAGGTTTATACTGACCTCCTGGACCAGCTTAAGGAACTTTTGCTCTCATTGAAACAGGCTCTGTCTGGTCAGATGAAAAATCAGCAGCTGCTTAAATGGTATGATTCGAGAAGTACCAGAAGCAGCCTCACCTGTGTCAAATTATCTTCTGCTGTGCAGCCATGCGTCTGCAAAGACTATTGGGTGTTCCTGTTTTTAGTTAGAACATGTATCTATTAATTTACTCATTCTACAATAATTATTGTATTTAAAAATTTTTGACTGTCGGAAGATAAATGTAACATAAAATTTACCAATCTAACCATTTTTAAGTGTGCTGTTCTATGGTATTAAGTATATTCATATTGTTGTGCGATCTTCGCCAATATCCATCCGCAGGACCCCTTTCAACTTACAGAGCTGAAAGTCTACCCCTTAAACACTAACTCTGCATTTCCCATCCTCCAAGTTGCTGGTTGTCACCACTCCACATTCCATCTCTATGAATTTGATTACTCTCGTGGCATATAAGAATAGAAGTGGAATCATACAGTCTTTTGGGGACTGGTTTATTTCACCTAGCATAATGTCCCCAAGGGTCATCCATGTTGTAGCACGTGACAAGACTGCCTCCTTTTAAGGCTGAGTAATATTCCATTGAATGAATATGCCACATTTTGTTCCTCCATTCACCTTCTGATGGACAAAAGGTAGGCTGCTTTCACCTTTTGGCTATGGTGAATAATGCTCTCTGAACATGGGTGCACAAATATCTCTTTGAGACCATGCTTTCGTGTATATCCAGAAGTGAAATTGCCAGGTCATACAGCAATTCTATTTTAAAGTTTTTTTAGGAACTTCTATACTCTATTCAGCTATAACTATGAACCACCATGATACAGGGATGAATTAGCGTTGAGCACTCTCGCTCGCAGGTTAGCTGGGGAGGCAAACGGATATAAACATGCGATGGCAGTGATTGGGATAAAGAGGCTGTGATGAGCTGGCTAAGAGGGCCTGGGAGCTCTGAAGAGGGTGTGCTTAGCTTCTCTCAGGGAGGCAAAAGAGGCTTCCAAGAGTTGGTGGCATTTGAAGTGAATCTTGGGTGTCTGTTTGCTAAAAATAGAGTCTTTTTATCCTGGAGAAGAGCTGCCTCAGGATCTATGACTATTGCCTTCAAGTCTCTCAAGAGCTATTATGTGGAAGACTGAGCAGATGTCTTCTGTGTAACCCTGATATGCAAGGGAGACAGGCTTCAGATCAATACAAGAATGAGGCTGCCAAATATTAGACCTGTCCAGCACCAGTACAGGCTGTCAGAAAGTGGAGAGCATCACATCACATTTCCAACGACAACTTGTCAGAGGATGACAGGGAAGATCCACTCAGCGGCGAGAGTAGAACTGATCATTCCTGAGACCTCCTCTAATTTGTGGTTTTGAGTATTCTAACATTAATTCCAGTGAAACATGTCTTAAGATTCAAATTTATCCTCATACATTTTCCTTTAAGTTAGCTCTTATAGATATATCTATATTTATATTTTTCTATAAATAATATTACATAATATATAATATCTAAATGTGGATATATAGGGGTGTGTGTGTGTGTATATATATATCTGTATATCAGAATGCAACTTTTTTTGTGACCTACAATAGTAACAGCTATCATTTATTAAGCAACCCACTTGGTGCCAAGGACTGTTTCGAGAATATTATGTTTTATTTTATTTAATCTTCCTATTAAACCTATGCATTACACACTGTCATCAAACTCACTTCACAGACCCAAAATTTGTGGCATAGAAGCTGAGTGAGCAACTCGTCCACGTTCATACTGTTGATTGCACTTTGACCCCAGAGACTCTGTGCTAAAATAAATAGTCTTCATAGTATATACTATACTATATAGTTTCTTTTGGTAGAAAAGAAATTTTAATAGTTTTCAAATGCCATTATTTCATACATTCTCTCCACAGTACTTTGAAGCATATGTTGTAGTATCTTCATTGGACCAATGAGAAAATGGAAACCCACTGGTTGACCAGCACGTCTGTGAATCCAGGAACTAAGGCAGACCTGCCTGCCTCCTAAAATTATTCAAGTTATCCTTCTACACCAGTCTTATCAGGTACTCTGGCATCTTAAGAAGAGGAAAGGCATCTTGTTTTCTATTATCTAACAAGATCAGATTACAAAGTGGAAAGTGGCATACCATAATTTGGACAGATACTTACTTTTAACTCAACCTAGTTTCTGCCGCCCACTGATGCCACCCTGCCACAAGAAACGTATTCTCTGGAAGTTTTGTGTGTAGATGAATTGTAATTTGAGCGCCGTTTTTTGCAGCTAATGAGTCACACAAAAGACGCTGTAGAGGGGTTGGCCATAAAATGAAATTGTTTTTTATTTGTAATGTTTATTGCTGGAGAGGACCAAGCTGAAAATCAGATACATGGGTCTCACATCAGGGTCTTCATCAGGAGGCAACTTGCTAAGAGATTTTTTTAAACTTTAAATGTAACAATTTAACAACTTGGCAATTTAATTAACTTTTTAAACACAACATAACCAGCTTGTGGAATTTTCTGCTGCTGTACTTAATTGTGGCAAATAGCCTAAGAAGTGGCAAGAAAAAACAGATGACACACCTTTATGGTGAAAGAGGCACCATCTGTAGTTACCAGCTAGAAGATTTTGTCGCAATCCATCCCCTGGAAATATAACTCAAGACTTGAAAATGTCCCTCTGTTGGCTTTTTCCTGAGACTGGCACAGTAGCATCACAACCACCATTAGGGGGAAATAACACTGCAATCCAGAATGTAATGATGGTGAGTCCTGGGGAGGAGCTGTGTGTTCTTTCTCATTAATTAATTAATTAATTAATTAATCAATCAATCCATTCGACGAATATATCTGAGGTACTATTGGAATAATTGTAAGGAAAAACAAACAAACAAACAAAATACCCATGTTTCCAAAGTCCTTAAAGTCAAGAGGGAGGAAATCTACTTTAACCCAGAAAAAAAACCTATACCATACCCTTCACTCCCACTGATGGAGTATCATTATTACTTGCTCTCTGCCAGAAGATTTCTGTGTGATTATCACACTGAATCCAGGTAGATCTTATTATTCACTTATCATATAAAAGAAAGGAGACAGAAAAGGGTTCTATAAATAACCTGAAGTTCCAGAACTAAGTTACCCGTCTTATATTCAAATGTTGTTTAACTCATCCAAAGCCACTAAGCCAATGTTTGCCAATCTTGAGTTATTTCCATGCCATAGTTATCTCTTATATAGATCCATGTATCACCTGAACAAGTACCTATTTAATTTTTTTTCTTAATGAAATGTAGCCCCATTTTCAGCAGCAAGTTATTTTAGATTCATGGTTTGAGTTGGCTAAGGGCACCTAGCTACTGTTTGCTGGTCCAGGTATTCAGATGGCTGCCTCAGAACCTCATGCTGCTCACCACGTTTCCCATTCACCAACTCAAAGGGGGTCAGAAATTTTAGAGCACACACTATTACTGTAGGAACCTTATAATATTTTTAGTTTTATGATTTTTCATATTTATTGTTTTTTCTTTCTATTGTTTTCATCATAGATGTTGTAAGATAAGCAACATAAGGTTAATGTGTCTATTTTGAGGAACTAGGAAGAAAGCACAGCTGGAGAATCCTAATTATTAGAGTCATATAAAATTAGAATATAGAGAAGTTAAACAAAATTTGCTAGACTCATTCAGGTAAAACATGATCTTGTCTGACTCCAGATCTGATGGCTTAGACTCTGTGTTACACGTGTTACAATCTCACCATCTCTGACTCCTCACTTGTCCCTTCTCAACTTTCTTCCAGCAGAATGTGCAGGCACCATCTCTGATTGTCACCTCCCTGGGCAACATTGATTGGGGGCTGGGTGGAAGTGGGGCTAGAATAACAATACAAAATTTATTAAAGATAAAAATAGGCCTCACTCCTCCAAGAGTTGCTGAAAAATCATTTCACTGGGGGTGGTTCTTCCTTATCTTATAACAAAACCTGTGGTGGATCTTTCAAATAAAAATAACATGCTTCAGTCATGGCCGTGTGGGTCCTGTTACTTTTGTTATAATAACTAGCTACTCTAAAAATTAGGTTTTCCCTAGAAGTCATTCTGCATGTAACACCGTAAGCATCGTCATTGAACATGGAGGGGGCGAGTGATCAGGGATGTGTCCCTGCCCTGGATCCAACCCGAACATCTCAGATTTCTTTTGTTTCATGCATTCAGTTTCCAAGTAAATTAATTATGTTATCGTTGTCAAATTAGTGTTCCACGTCTTAAAGAAAAATGTTGGGTGTCACCTAACATGATTCTTTAACTTTCAAAGGAGTAGAAACTGATGACCCAAAAGAGAGTGACAGACTTGCCCGTGCTGACATATGACATGATAGGCAAAGCTGGCACAGAGGCGGAGCCCTCCTCTGCTCTGATCCTCACTCCACTAGTACACCATAACACCATCGTGGACTCTCCTTAAGGTTAGGGAGGGAATAGCCCGGCGCTTTCTTCTGCATGGCCTATTTTTCTTTGACAGGGAGTCGATTTCATGGGTAAAATGAGAGGTTGTTCTTGATGGTCTCTGAGATCCCACACAGCTCTCACATTCAGTGATTCTCTCTCTCTCTCTCTCTCTGAACTTTTATTTTATTCCCCCGTGGTATGGGGATGTAAGGCAATGTGCTACAGTATGAGAAAAACTTTCGAAGTCTTAGTGGATCCTAAATAGACTTGTTTAAACTACACGGGGATTTGAATCCTCACATAAGACATTTTGCTTAATTAAGCCACATTCAAACATGAAAAAGTCATGTTCATACAAAACTTAAGGATCAGATTTACAACTGCTGAGCACCTACATGGTATGGATTAGTCTCAATTAGCCACATCCCGATTCTTGCTGAGAAAAGGTCACCAGATATTTCAGTCTTTTCCATACTTAAAATTCAAGTCAGCCGCTCAACCATGGTCAAATGTTTAAAATGACATTTGGTTTATCACAAAGCCTTCGTGGAGAAAGTAGAATTCATCCATTCATTTAACAAATTGAGTTCACTGTGCCACCCTGTATATTAAACACAAGGGATATACATTGATAATGAAGACCAGTGTGCCTCCTGCTTCTTGAATATTACGGTTTAATGAGGTTTTGGGAGACTGAATACCAATAGAAGGGGCTAAGCGTGGTAATTTGGAAACCTCAGAGAAGAGATCTTTGAATAAGAAAGCAGAATACTGTCATAGACCTAAGACTTGTGCCCTTGCTCTCT
>VMDR010029384.1:0-12769 GCA_007922815.1 Macrotus californicus | reverse complement strand
CCCCTCTTTAGTTCATGTCCATGGGTCATATATATGAGTTCTTTGGCTTCTACATTTCCTATTCTTAACCTCCCCCTGTCTATCTTCTACCTACCATTTATGCTTCTTATTCCCTGTACCTTTTCCCCCTCTCTCCCCACCTACCCCCCTGATGATAACCCTCCATGTGATCTCCATTTCTGTGATTCTGTTCCTGTTCTAGTTGTTTGCTTTGTTTGTTTTTGTTTCTGTTTTAGGTTCAGTTGTTAATAGCTGTGAGTTTGTTGTCATTTTACTGTTCCTGTTTTTGATCTTCTTTTTCTTAGATAAGTCCCTTGAACATTTCATATACTAAGGGCTTGGTGATGATGAACTCCTTGAACTTGACCTTATCTGGGAAGCACTTTATCTGCCCTGTCATTCTAAATGAAAGCTTTGCTGGATAGAGTAATTTTGGATGTAGGTCCTTGCCTTTCATGAGTTGGAATACTTCTTGCCAGCCCCTTCTTGCCTGTAAGGTTTCTTTTGAGAAATCAGCTGACAGTCTGATGGGCACTCCTTTGTAGGTTACTGTCTCCTTTTCTCTTGCTGCTTTTAAGATTTTTTCTTTATCTTTCATCTTGGGTAGTGTAATTATGATGTGCCTTGGTGTGTTCCTCCTTGGGTCCAACTTTTTTGGGACTCTCTGAGCTTCCTGGACTCCCTGGAAGTCTATTTCCTTGGCCAAAGTAGGGAAGTTCTCCTTCATTATTTGTTCAAATAAGTTTTCAATTCCTTTCTGTTCCTCTTCTCCTTCTGGCACCCCTATGATTCGGATATTGGAACGTTTAAAGACATCCTGGAGGATCCTAAGCCTCTCCTCATTTTTTTGAATTCTTGTTTCTTCATTGTGTTCTGGTTGAATGTTTCTTTCTTCCGGTCCACACCATTGATTTGAGTCACGTTTTTCTTCCCATCACTGTTGGTTCCCTGTACATTTGCCTTCATTTCCCTTATTGTAGCCTTCACTTGTTCATCTAATTTGTGACCAAATTCAATCAAGTCTGTGAGCATCCTGATTACTAGTGTTTTGAACTGTGCATCTGATAGGTTGGCTATCTCTTCATTGCTTAGTTGTATTTTTTCTGGAGCTTTGATCTGTTCTTTCATTTGGGCCATTTTTGTTGTCTTGGTGCGCCTGTTACGTAGTAAGGGGCGGAGCCTTATTTGTTCACTAGGACGGGGTGGCCATGTAGCTGCGTTGTGATGCTGTGCATGGGGGAGGGGTCCGAGACGGAACAATGGCAGTTGCTCTGCTCTCTGCCAGTTTTCAGTGACTTTCCGAACTACCCACAGTCAAATTAGGCCCCTCTGGTGCTGGTTCTGGTGCTGATTCCCGGTGGGTGGGCTTGTGCACGTTCTAGGACCCTATGGGTCTCTCTAACGAGCTCTCCTGTGAGGCTGGAAGTTTCTCCCGCTGCCGCCGCCTCAACCCCCACAGGAGTTTTCAATCAGAGGCTTTGAGGCTTTATTTCCCTGAGCTGGAACTCTGGGTTGTGCGGTCTGTCTCGCTCCCCAGTTGTTCTTCCAGGTTTATCCTCACCAGGGAGTGGGATGCCCAGTCCACAGCTGCCACCTTTCCCAGCCAGCCGCACGTTTCCCCGATCTGCCAGCTGCCGCCCCGCTGCATGAGTCCTCTCCGCCCTTCCTACCGGTCTGGATGTATGTTTCTTAATTTCTTGGTTGTCGGACTTCCATACAGTTCAATTTTCTGTCGGTTCTGGTTGTTTTTTGTTTTAAAATTTGTTGTTGTCTTTCTTTTGGTTGTGCGAGGAGGCACAGTGTGTCTACCTATGCCTCCATCTTGGCCAGAAGTCCAAATGTCTATTTTTTAAACAACCTAGACTATAGTGTCTTGTTATAGCAGCCCACACTAACAAAGACAAGTACTCATTAACTCCTTAGAATGGATAGTATAAGTCATAGCATCTTTAAATTAGAGCTGAGGGATAGCCACACTCAATAGGTAAATTTCGCTGGACTGGAACACAAAGCATTTTTAGGGAAGATGGTCCAGCATTAATGGAGGCCTTTTACATCATGAAGGCATTGGAAAACCTGGCAGATGAGAAGCAGGCATGGGAGAGAGGATGCTGACTGAAGGACGGGGAAAGGCCAATAAAAGTAAATTTTGTCATTTTTATAATTTTTTTAGCATCAGTTCTAATCAGTTTCATGTCACCAGAACACAAATATCCAAATCGAGATGACATTGAAAATATGGAAATATCAAAATCAATACCCATGGCTTTAATAAAGAGCTTAACTCAGCATGTACCATAGAGGGTGTCAAGATCTAACTCTAGGCCTTTGAAATTCTGTAAAGTGATGAGCTCTGAAAGCTGAGTCTCCTCCAGAATCTCAATTAACTGCTGTGGAAGTCAGAGCAGACTCCTGTCATTCCATGTGTGCCCAGTTTCCCCAGACAGTGTTGGTTTCTGCCTTATAAATATGAAAGGTCATAACGAGTCCATGCAGATATTGTCTTCAAAAAGCTGCCAGTAACTATGGACAAGCTCTCAGAGAAAGTTTAAACAGTAACACATTGTTAGGATATCATGAAACATCATAAAAATATGCCCTGAAATTTCAAAAGTGACTTTATATGCTAAAGGTAATGTTGCATTTCTCAGAATCAACAAAAGTCCTAGATCTTTCTCTAAGATAATAAATAGGTATAAGCTTCTTTTAATTAAAAAAATTTTTGACACTAGAATTTGGTTACATATATGGAAAGTAAATGAAAGGATAAAACAATAGTTTCACTAGAGGTAAAAAGGGACTTTTATGGTCAACAGCAAGAAACAGCTTGTCATTTGGAGAGACAGACAATGAAGCTATACTAGCAGAGTGCCTTATTTTCTGAGCAATAGGATTTCTATATACCTTGGCATAAAGGGAAGCTTTGACTAAGTTATCATGGAATCATCTTTGATTCTGATAAAAGAATGTCTTGCTCTGTTGGGGACTCTGAGAAGGAAAGGGCTTTCTCTGGGCTCTAGAAATCCCACCATAAAGACCAGGCCTCATTCTCAAATCCTTGCCCCAACCCTCTGCCTACATACAGGTACACTGAGGTTCCGACAGCTGGAATACGTTGGCAGAGTTGGATTCGAACTTACCTCTGTCTGTTCCTAATGCTCTGCTTCCTCAACCCATCTTGTAACTCCCCTCGATGACTTACCCTTCTGTTTAGAACCTCACCTTTCCAGATGTCTTCCATGCAGAACCCTGATGATTTTCCAAGCCCATTTCTGGGGAATTGGAGGGGAGAACTTGAGAAGCAAACTCCTCTCCTGTGACTAAGGGCTGTGACAGGTTGTTGAGGCACATGTCAATGCGTAGTATGTTTCACATGCTTTACGTACACATGTTTACTCGGTTAATCTTTACCCGATCCTGTAAGGTAGATGCTATTAGTATCATTCTCATTTTAAAGATAATTTTCCTAAGGTTACAAACTCGTAATTGGTAGAGGTAGCGCTTGAAACCAGGTCATCTGACTCCCAAACATGTGCTTTTCCCCATTGTGCAGTACCTACATACATACATGTACATAGAATGTTTCTATTTCCTTCATCTACAGATGCCTAATCAGTTCTCAAGAGTGCAGAGACTGGTTGTCTATTTTATGGATTGTAACATCACCTTGCTTTTTCTATAGCATTTTTAATTAATCTCATGAAAATTTTATCAGAACATATATTATTTAGATACATTTTGGGGAAATTCAAGACCATTCATTTAGTTAATGAGCACCTACTCTGTCCAAGGCATTGTTTCAGGAAATAACAACAAAATACACCTAAAACTAATACAAAATAATATTGAATGTAAGCTATAAATGATAATATAAAAATGTGCTATCAGAGTCTCTGACCTCAAGTTGCTTAATATACGGTGTCTGGCACAAATAACACCCCTTTTTTTAATCACAAAATCATAAGCATGTAATTCTGTAACATAACAATATCACACTCAAGCCCACCACGTGACCTTTTAGGTGAAATGTTCAAATTGAAACTATACATTGTTACACCCATATTATTACCCTACCAGCCACACTCAGGCAGGCATTACTTCCGCTGGACCCTGTATATAAAAAGGAGAGTAGTTAAGAGGTAGAGTAAGAGAAGGGCCATAAAGTGCTTTACACAAAGTCTAGGGTGGATCACATGAGTGATCACGTCTTACTGCAGAGACCATCGAAGTGGCTCCTAGGAGGCTCTAGTGTATCAGAAGGATACAAGGAGTGAGGCTAAGTCTGCTCTTTTCTGAACTGAAGTCAGAGTGGAAATCCAGAAGTTGGCTGCTGATTTTGTTTTATCACTTGCTAGCAGAAGCAGGCATGGCAGGAACAGAAAGCAAAGGTTGGAAGAATTATTCAATGACCAGAGGACTTAGGAAAATATCACAACTGTCAGCTCTATCATTTTCATTGTTAATCTTTCCAATATTATTAGTCTGTGAGTCAGAGTTGTGTTGTCATTTTTGTTGTTGTTTATAAAGACTATTTGCTGGGGCACGGGTTGCAGAATGAAAGCACCCATGTAGGCACTGAAAATGGCAAATTGCAAATGATGCTGTGTGCATGCCAGACATTTAAAATATTCCATATAAACTGATACTAAAAGAAGAGGAACTGAAGACAAAGAGGCAAGTTAGGAGCTTATGTGATTAAATAATAGCTTAAACAAGGATGCTAACTGTGAGAACGGAAAAAAGGAAGCAAAATGTGTCTCAAATATGCATTGAGACAGAGCAGGCAAGATTTAAATACCAAATGCTATAATGTGGCAAACAAATATTTAAGGATGCAAAGATGATTCTAATATTTTGAGCTGGGAGAAGGTGCTAACATTGACAGGAAGTAAAAACAGAACAGGGAGAAAATTAAGACAAAAGATGCTGACACCAAAATAAGACAGATTGAGTTCAAAACCGTGAGGAGAAATCCAGGGACAAATGTCTAATAAGTGGCTGATAGTGTGACTGTAGACATGAAAAAGAGATTTTCTCTATAAGTAGAGAGGGTTAGACAAGCAATGGGAGGAGCCTGGAAGTGACCTAACAATTTAAAATCTAAAAAGATCATTTGATACAACAATAGTTAAGAGGAATGGATAGTTTAAGCAAGAGGCCAATTGCCTCCAGTCCTGCAATCACATAAGGAGATTCGAGGACTCAGAAAAACTTGCTGAATTTTATCACAATAAAAGAGGTATCGGTGTGGAGCAGAAACCAGCTTGTAAGGGGTTAAGAGTAATACCAAGGTCTTGGAGGCCACGGATGCAGACTAATTTTCAAGAGTTTTGACAGTGAAGGAAAAGAGAGTACTTTGGTGATTTGCTTGATGGGCCAAACCGATAGAGGGAACAATTTTACATAGAGAAGATCTGAACATATTATAAGTAGAGAAGATGGGACTATAGAGATGAAATAATAAGAAAATTCAAAATACACATGAAGAAAGAGAGAATTATTCATGAAGAATTGCTTCAGAATTGGCATTAAAGCTGTAAGATGGAGACCAACATTTACAATTAGGTTAGAGATGATTCTTCTTCTGAGCCAGTAGACATGAGCTAAAAATGATGGAAGATACAAAAAGATTTTGCAGAGAATGGTAATATGCAAAAGCTTGCACTGAGTTATCTCAGTTTTATCAGTAATAATGTGAACTGGAGCCATTTTCATAGTAAAAAGAAATGCATTTAACACTTTGCAGTAAAGATGGGTGAATATTTGTATTAACCATCTTTTATTTTCTATGTTCTGATTCTTTGACATCAGGGGCCTTGCTGACTTTGGAGGGGCTGCGTCTCCCAGGATTAGCTAGTTCCTAACAAAGATATTCCTGGATGTAAATAAAGAAAAGCCAGTGAATGTGCTCTTCAGATGCAAACCAATCAATCTAGAGCCCACATCTCCAACAATCTCTTTGATAGGTTCTCATCTTCTGGGCCACTATCCACCTCCCGTCATCACCCCAGAGGCAGATACCAGAGAACTAGGAATCACCCCTATGCCCTAGAGACAACTGAAATTATTCAAACTAATCATCCCAAACCTGCTGATCCCTCTCCCTCTGCCTGCTGACTGGTCCTGGTGCTTCCCATGTGGCCCCCTGTGGTGTTATGCAGGGACCCCCTCCCCTCTACTCGGGAGCTGCAGCCAACAAACTACCTTTTCAATGGCATCTCTTAATCTCAACCATACCTAATTAGTAGAACCAATTAAAAGCCTTGTAGTTATATATATTACACTAATATTTAACATAATTTATAAAACAAATAGACTTAAATAGTACCTTGCAAAAGGATAAGGAATAATTGTTCCCCAATTAAAGTTTTTTATTTTTTAATGTTGTTCAGTTACAGTTGTCCCACTGTTTCCCTATTGCTCTCCCTTTTCCGTCCCTCCCTGCCACTGCTCCCACAATCAACCCCCACCCCATTGTCCAAGTTCAAGAATCTTTTATACATGTTTCTTGACTTTCCCTTTCCCCTTCTTTCCCCGTTATCTCCCTCACCCCACCCCTCTGGTTACTGTCAGTGTGTTATTTACTTCTGTGTCTCTGGTTCTATTTTGTTCATTTGTTTTGTTGATCAAGTTCCACTTATAGGTGAGATCACATGGTATTTTTCTTTCACCGTCTGGCTTATTTTACTTAGCATAATGTTCTCCAGTTCCATCCATGCTGTTGTAAAGGGTAGGAGCTCCTTCTTTCTTTACACTGCTTAGTATTCCATTGTGTAAATGTACCAGTTTTTTGATCCACTCATTTACTGATGGTCACTTAGGCTGTTTCCAGCACTTGGCTATTGTAAATTGTGCTATGAACATTGGGGTGCATAAGTTCTTTTATATCATTGATTCAGGATTTTTAGGGCATAATCCCAGCAGAGGAATCACTGGATCAAAAGGCAGTTCCATTTTTCAATTTTTTGAGGAAATTCCATACTGTTTTCCACAGTGGCTGCACCAGTCTGCATTCCCACCAACAGTGCACTAGGGTTCCCTTTTCTCCACAACCTCACCAGCACTTGTTGTTTGTTGATTTGTTTATGATGGCCATTCTGACTGGTTTGAAGTGATATCTCATTGTGGTTTTAATTTGCATCTCTCTGATGGCTAGTGATGCTGAGCATCCTTTCATATGTCTGTGGGCCACGTGTATGTCCTCCTCAGAGAAGTATCTGCTCAGGTCCTTTGCCCATTTATTAATTGGATTGTTTGTCTTCCTGGTGTGGAGTCATGTGAATTCTTTATATATTTTAGAGATCAAACCCTTGTCTGAGGTATCATTGGCAAATATGTTTTCCCATACAGTTGGTTCCCCTTTCATTTTGTTGATGTTTTCTTTAGCTGTGCAGAAGCTTTTTAAGTTAAAGTTTTAAGAATTATTTTATAACATTATGGACATGTTCTAGTTGTTTGAACAGCCATAAATGACATCAATTTCTGATGAAATGTAAATATGTATTTTTAAATATAGAAGTTACAGCATGTGCCCACTTTAAATCCACATATCACAATTTTAAGGTTTGTAAAGAGAATAACCAGACTAAGAGTAACCATACTCTCTGTACAAAATAGGACATTTCCACCAACCTGCTGTGTACAGAGTCAGTAACTGAATGAGGAAGCCACCAGTGGGTCTCTCAAATTACAGCAACATCCTTTCTGTCCACAGCCATTTGCTCTTCATTACAGCATCAACCCGTCATGGAAGCAATCTTCTTTTTGATGGACTGGACCCTAACTTATTTCACACTCATTCTGAGAAAAGTTCTAAGGGTGTCACTTTTTGTTTGCTACACTAACATCATCAACTAGTTCTCTTAAAAAGAACTGAGCCAGCATGTGAGGAGAGATAAGCATGTTGTAAGTGATGGGCTTTAGACTGGAGTGCACCATCACTAACTGCTCTGCGAATGGTAACAGCAGAGAAGTGGCTGAACCACTTTTACATTCAGCCTGTTGTGTTACATTATGTGTGTTCTTTGTCTCCCCTGCTAGCTTTGTCGTAAAGAGTGACAACTTTTAAATTACATAATTACCAGGTACTTTTAAATATTGTATCAATTATAAAAGGTTACCCCCAAAGCTCAAATTGGAAGGTTGGTCCTAAATGGGGTAATTCAGCTTCTAGCAGGATAATGGGTTGAAGCTATGAGTGAAACATAGAGTCTAAACCTTCCACTTTAGCTTTACTTATGCTTTTTATAATTCTGTTTATTTTGATATTACGTAATAGGTCCACTGCTTCACTTATCTGAAGTATGGATGCCAAGAAGCAATCAGTTTAAAAAACAAATGTATGAAAGAAAAATTATTTTGGCTTTCATTTTCTGGTATCAACATCATGCTTTGTTTGTAGAAACCATAGTCTCATCCACACAAAACCAATAAATTTGAATAACAAAAAAGGAAGTTTCACAAAGGCAGGGGTGAAAGTATTCAATGCTGTAGTCACAGTGTGGCACCTTTATCATTTCAAAAAAGGGAGAGACATATTAGTTACATGTTCCTCTGGTTGAACTTATGTACTGAGTTTTATTTTCAAATAGCTGTGACCCTTACTTTGTATGATTAGACAGATTTCTCCTCAGTGAATTTTAATCTACCAATAATTTCACTGAGTAAAATGTGAGTATATTTATGACTAAGAGGGACATTTGGAAAAACTAAAATATCAGACTAATTATTTTTTAAATTCAATTTTTTTGACTTAAAAGGTATAGTCATAAACTTGAATAATTTTATTATTAAAAAAGATTTCCTGTGTAACTCAGAAAGTGAGTTTAAGTGTCCTGGCTGGTGTGGCTCAGTAGATTGAGGATCAGTCTGTGAACCAAAGGGTCACTGGTTCGATTCCCAGTCAGGGCACATGCCTGGGTTGCAGGCCAGGTCAGGTCTCCAGGGCAGGGCATGCAAGAGGCAACCACACATTGGTATTTCTCTCTCTCTCTCCCTCCCTTGCCCTCTATCTAAAATAAATAATTTTTTTTTTAAAAAGTGAGCGTAAATGAAGTGTTCAGTTAGTCTTCTGAAGAGACTATAATTTTAAGTGTCTGTTATTTTTATGCTTCCTGAAATCTCCTTCCTATACTTGTAAACTACACAAAAATCACACACTCTATATTTTTAACATTATCTTCTGTTTTCAAAAATTTTACAGAAACTCTGTGTTGAAATTGTAGCTAATTTACTTACAACATCTTCTATGCTGGACATAAAGGTTCCAAGGTCCTTGTAAGGGCTGCTATGTATTTTCATTTAGTATAAAATTTTGCTTAATGTTCAAAATGAACCTTAGTCATTCAAGAAAATCTAGCCCATGAGCTGAGTAATTAAGTCTCAATTTTATTATTGCCTAGGGTATTTATCTGAGAATAGGTTTTCCTTTTGGTTTGTTGATATATCAGCCTCCAGAAAAGTCAGAGTGAACATGAGAAGCAAAAACAGGATGTACTTGGCATTTAAACTCACCTGTCCTTCACTCACTCGCTTAATAAAATCTACTTTATACCAAATAGAGACAATTACAGCAGGATGATAGTCTGGGCACTGTGGTTTAGGAGCAAAAAACTAAACTAAACTAAACTGAACTAAACTAAACTAAATCTTTAAGGTAGCCTAATACACCCATAAATTTTTTTTTTCTGAAATAGCTCTTAGAATGGAAAAGAGGCAGGCATTCCAATGGGAGACATGGAGAGAGGAACACACTGACCTTTCGAAGTACCTTATTTCTTCCAGACCATGAGAATCAGTGTAGGAAAAAAAAAATATTTTTTTCAGCAAGCAATGCCCTGAATCAGGGGTTGGCAGACATTTTCAGTAGCGGGCCCCATAGCAAATATGTTGCATTTGGTGGGCTGTTCAGTCTCTCTTGCCAGTACCATACACAGCTCTGCCATTATTGGGTGAAAGCAGCCATATACAATACAGAAATGAATGGCATGACTCTCTTCTAATGCTTATTTTGGACGCAGGAATTTGAGTTTCATATTATTTTTATGTGCCAGAAAACATTTTACTTCTTTTGATTTTCTTTCAACCATTAGACATACAAAAAATTTTTAGCTCACTGGTTGTACAAAAACGGAGAGTACTATTTGACTCTTGAGCTGTAGTTGCTGACTGCTGCCCTAAATAATAATTTTATTGTAAAATTATATACTATATATAATGAAGTAACATTATATATACATGTATATATACATATATATTATGCTTACATGTATATAACATTCTAATATTTTTTTTGCCAAGGGAATCATGCCTAAATTACACTTCTGTTTTCAGTGAACACAGCCTGTGAATGCGTCCGACTCTCTGCCCAAATGAAGACTGTACTCTTTCCACATGCATGATGGAGCCCTAGACAGGCAAAGAGGAACGGATCAAAGTGGTGTGGTGTTTAGGACTTAACCAAGCCCTGTCTTAAGTTTTTATGTATTATGCATATGTTATATTTGTAGTTTCATTCATAAATTTTTATTTCATTATAACGACGTGGTACCATTTCAGAGTCTTCTTACCTCTTTCCTTTCTCTCCTATATCCCTGTTTTTTCCCTACTTTGCCATTTTTCGACTTCCCATCACAAAAGATATTTTAATTTGATAGAGCACAGCAGAGAAAAGGGAACTAGTGGAGTCAGGAGGGTGAGAGATGAAAAGAAGGGATCAAAGTGAGAAGCACAGAAAGGAAGCAGATTTTTACGTGAGTCAGGAAATGATGTGTGATGAGAGGTGGAGCTCTCTGTTCCTCAGTTTTCGGTGTTGCTTATCCTCTTCTGCCCGTTCCTCCTGCCTTCCTGCAACCTGCTCCGTCCCCGTTCCTCCTGCCTTACCTGCAACCTGCCCCATTGCCCTCTGCTGTCTGTTCCCTCCCATTTCGTGCCTTTATCTAATTTCCTCCTTGTCTCCGAACTTCTTACTCGATTCTCTTGTTCCCATTTCCTCCTTTACTGCCTGTTTGTCGGTGCTAACCTTGGGATCACCTGCTTGAATATGTCACTACAACTGGCCTTTCACCCCTCTCTGCTTCCAGCCAGGCCAGGCAACCTCCCCTCAGGCCACACACTCAGCCTTTTGGTGTGACCTGGCCCTGCCGAGGCAGGAGCAGGCTCTCCAGTCCAGGCCTGCTGCTCACTGAAGCATCATGGCTGCAGCGTGAATCTCCCCCACCCCAACCCACCCCTGTGCATTCACAGAAAGAAATGGTACAACTGCCCTTGTACCTTTACAAGGCAGATAACTGTTCTGGCTCCATTAATTTGCTTTTTAAGTACAAAATTTAGCTGTTGTCACCCTTTTCCACATACTTTACTGATTTGTCTGAAATTGAGGAGCAGGTGTGCTCTGATTGTGTGCACTTCAAATTGATGAAGTCAGGTATGCTACTTTGTTTCTAATAAATGACCTCAGTAATGACAAGAATTAAAAATTATCTCATTATAACAGTTATTGGGCCTCAAATGATAATGTTCACTGTTAACAATTTAGAGTATACATGTGAGCAAACATAAGTCAAAAATCACTGCAAATTCTGTTTCCCAGATACAACCACTGATACATATTTTGGTGTGTAATCTCCCAGAATTTTATATAAAACTAAACATAGATAGGATTATACATGTATATCAGTCATAATTTGATCAGAGAAGCAGAACCTTTTGGAGATATACATAAAATAAGGGATTTGAACTTTCTTAGTCATGAGCTGGTTAAACACTCCGAGGGTGTTGTTTTGTGTCTGGTGCCGGAGTGTAAAGACCTTATCCAGCTAGATGAGATCTCTGAACCTCAAGGTCCTCATTTGTAAAATGCCTTAACAACCAAATAAGGTTGTGTAAATATTAATGTCAGTATTAAGTGAAATAAGGTAAGTAACATACTTTTCACCACTTCTGGCTTACAGGAAGAGCTAAATAAATTTTAGCAGTGATCATTATTAATAATTATGGTTATCACATCTTTTGGCACTGAAACTTCCTAGCTATGGATGAATTATACAGGTGTTTTGAGGCTCAGTTTCATTACCTGTACAATGGAGTCGTTAATACTTACTTCAGTCTGCTGTTGTAAGAATTAAATCAGAAAGAAAAGCTAAGAATGCCTAAGAAAAAGCCTTGCACCATGAGAATACTTAGGGCACGTTTATGATTCTTACGCTAAGCCTGCTTTAGCATCCGTGAGCCACGTCATTATCTCGTGTTGAGTTGACCGTCATTTAGGTCTTTGAAGTTTCCTTTACCTGCGTGGTGAAATAACTCCTGCCATCTCACATGTGAAAAATTCTGTTTATCCAGCTCCATGTAGGGCTTTACATTTATATTTCTCCTTTTTCATTGAAATGAATTTCTATCTCATACTTCAGAATGCCCTGATTTCTTTCAGATTTGATCCTGGATCTAACATACTATTTTTAGTTTTTCATGCTTCCTACCAATTCATTTGAGATATTAGGCTGGGCCTTGTGAAACTGCTGTTTTTGTAGGTCAAAATGGTTATACATTGACAATTGTGGGATTCGACCTAATCTTTATTACAAAGTTGAAGAGACTAGAACAGGGGACATGATCGTGAACTTACTCTTTGTTGGTAGTCTTGACTTTTTCGGGTCATGCATCTCTGAGAATCTTTTTTTTTTAATATATTTTATTGATTATGCTATTACAGTTGTCCCATCTCCTCCCCACCCCCCGCCCTGCACACCCCTTCCCCCCACACTCCCCC
>VMDR010029383.1:0-12769 GCA_007922815.1 Macrotus californicus | reverse complement strand
CTCTGAAGTTTTCTTTTTCTTTTCTTTTTTTGTCTCTTCTTCAGCTATACATTTCTGTTTTAATTTCAATAACTCATTAGTCCGTTCCTCAGGGACCACTTCTAGGAGCTCCTCAATATCATCCTTATCTACACTCTGGTTCAAGTTGTGTTCCATGCTCTGGTTAAAGTTATTTACCATCTCACTCATAGCCTTGTTAACTTCTACAACCTCCTCATCCTTGACAAATCCTTTGAAGTCATGAAGGAACCTCTTGAGTGTCTTATCCAGATGCTACTCATATACAGCCTGGTGACATCCCTCAAGTACAAGCAAGTTTTTTGATGTAGTCACAATGTTGTAATGCTTCAAGAATTGCACCTGTGTCTTCCCCAGTTGCAGCAATAGCCTGGGAAAGATCCTACTCAGGTATTAAGCCATAAAAGCTGCTATAACTCCCTGACCTACTGGTTGAATCAAAGAGGTGGTTTTGGAAGAAGAGACATCACTTTGATATGGGATGAAGATCACCCATAGGAGGATGTCCAGGAGCATTATGAACATAAGCAAAATCTTGAAAGGTAGGTTATTTCCAAAAGGTATGTCTCCAAGTTTGCTACCATAGTAATTCAGGAAGGCATCTTCAAAGAGGAGCTGGATCATCCATGACTTCTTATTGTTCCTGTCATACACGGGCATGTGCGTTCTCAACAGGCCCTGGGGTCCTCACTGTGCTAGGTCACAAAGGGTTTCATTTGTAGCTTGCAACATTGCCTCCCAAGCAAAACCTACTCTGTCCTTAAAAGCCTCAAAACCTGGCATTGACTTGGTCTCCTAAAGAGTAAAACTTTTTTCAGGAGTCCATTTCCAAAATAAGGAAGTTTCATCCAAAACCAGCTTATCCAGAATTTCCAAAACTTCTTCAGGTGCCTTCACAGAAGCACTTGTAGACTTGCCATCATTTTCACATTATGTAATAAATAATGACTTTTAAATCTTTTGAACAACCAGAGCTAGCAGGAAATCCAACCTCATAGTCAGTCCTTGTCTTCTCTTTCTACATCACAAACCAACATTTGCGTGGCCACGATCATCAAGGCGCCAAGAGGGATACACTTCTGTGTCTCGTCTTCAATCCAGATCATCAGAAGTTCCTCCATGTCTGATGCAGGCCTTTCCTCGCCATGGCCTCCTAGTATTAGTGGTAGATTGTGTACACATAGGGGCCACGAGGAACAATGCAACGTGAGATCAACTCAAACACGAGAGAAAATGATGCAATCTAGAGACTCAGTGAACAAGACGCATGAGGCTGCTGCCAACATAATGCCGCACACTGCTTTACAGCAAACTTTTTCTTTATAGGGAGAAATAGGCACACTTTAAAATAATGACAAAAAGTATACATAGTAAATGCATAAGCCGGTAACAGTTGTTTATTAGGATTATCAAGTCTCAGGCACCATATGTAATCACGTATACTACACTTCTATAAGACTGGCAGCACAGCAGGCTCCGTTAATCCCACACTGCCACAAGCACGTGAGTAACGCGTTGTGCTGCAATGCTACCACGTCACTAGGTCATAAGGATTTTTCAGCTCCATTGTTTTATGAGACCACCATCGCATATGCAGGCCATCATTTACTGAAACGTCATTATGTGGAGCATGACTGTCCTGTGATTCAAAATTGTTTGGTGCCCCTCCTTGGAGGAGGACAATAATTTTGTGACCCATGGATGACAGAAACATCATCAAACATTAGATGAGAATGGAAATGGCTGAATTCCATTTCAAGCACAAATTCTAGGAGCCAGTATATACTTCCCCTTGGTTCTGAGTTCAACAATATTTTACACACTGGATATTCCTGAGGGCCCAGAGGGGAAGACAGCATGAGGAAGAGCTCCAGACCTGCCCACGCTCGACACAGGGCCTTGGTGATAAACACATCCTTGCTGTTGCAGAGCACTGAGGTCTTAGAGTCATTCGTCACTGTGGTCTCTCCTGACCTGTTCCTGCTGTGTTCCCACCCACATTCTGTAACTTCATTTGAATGTAAGACTCTGAAAATTCCATTGTTACTTTGTTAATCAGAAAGCATTGTACTCTGTGTCTTTCTTCCTTCAGGCCACATAGTGACTGACATTGATTAGTTTGTAAAGATAGCGTGGTTTATTTTCTCTTACAGCAGCTCTACCTGGATTCAGATTAAATAGGAAGCCAGCAAGCATGTGTTGTGTGCCCTATATAAGGCAGGAAGAGAAATATCACTGGCAGTGGAGAAGGGCTAAGATGGCCCAGATATGTAGTAGTTACTTAATAAATGTTTTTCCGATGAACGGATAAACTAGGATACCAATTGTTTCAAGTAACAATGACACGCAAATTTCTCCTTTTTGTACAGTATCATTCCATTCTTGCTGTAAAATAATTGTGTAAGGAACAACCCCAGAATTTCAGTGGTATTGAAGGTTAATAAATGCCCTTACTTACAGGTCAACTGGACAGTCAGCATGGCTCCACTTCTGGCTTTATACCCAGTTCAATCTGTCCCACCTATTTCTATTCTGGGTAGTGGCTGCGCAGCGAGGCCACTCCTCATGCTGAACAACGGAAGCATAAGAGTGAGACACACCAAACCATGCAGTTGTGCCATGCTCTCGTATCTGTGCACATTTTATCCCCCCAAACAAGGCACAGAGCCAAGCTCACCATCAGCAAGGAGGAGATATACTCTCTATCTACTCTCCTGAAAGACACGTGGCAAAGTATATGGATGGAAGCTTATTATAAGGAGGGCATAAGGAGTTGGGACAAAAATACTGTTTAAGTTATCCACGGAAGATGATTTGTTTTTTAATAGAGACTTAAGAGCAACAACAACACACAGTAGCAACCCCCTCTACAGCACTAATTACCTCTGCTGAGAATTTCACAGCAATCTTGAGACTGGTCCACCGAGGATTGCTTAAACTCAATTGTTCTAATCAGTTGTAATTCTGAAATTGACATGGGAATCTCTGCTAGCAATAAACAATACTTTCATAAAAGCTAATTTTAAACTCAAGAAGTACTTGTAAACTTTTAAAATATGTTCTGAACAAGGCTTTACAGTGATGCACATGTAACTACAACCCATATATGCTAGTGAATGTGTGTAATGGTGATGACTAATTGTGTGTGCAAACGTGGTTAGACCACATTACTCAGATGTTTGTGCGAACACTAGTCTGGAAGTTGCAGTGAAGATATTTTTAATGATAAGATTGCCTTTTACATGAGTTGGCTTTGAGTAAAGCCGATGACCCTCCCTAATGTGGGTGAGCCTCCTCTGATCAATTAAAGGCCTTAAGAGAAAAAGCCTGAGGGGCCTCCAAGGAGGGGCGAATGCTACCTCTACACTGTCTTTGGACTGGAGCTGCAATTCACTCCCCTGGGTCTCCAGCCTGTTGGCCTGCCCTACGTACTTTGGACATGCCAATCACTACAACTGTGTGTGCCGATTTCTTAAAATAAATCTCTTTACATATGTACATATCCTATTGGTGCTGCTTCTCTGGGAACCCTGACTAATACAACACTATTGCTTATGAATGACAGAAAAGTTATGAAATGGAAGATAGTTACAGATGTTATAAAATTATGGAATGACTAATGCACTTAAAAGATCATTCAGCCCTAGATGGTGTGGCTCAGTGGAGTGAGTGCTGGCCTGTGAACCAAAGGGTCATGGGTTCAATTCCCAGTCAGAGCACATGTCTGAGTTGTGGGTCAGGTCCTCAGTTGGGAGCACATGAGAGGCAACCATACCATTGATGTTTCTCTCCCTCTTTTTCTCCATTCCTTACCCTTTGTCTAAAAATAAATAAAATTTTTAAAAAGTAAAAAATAAAAGATCATTCATTTTATACATAATGTGTAAGTTACCCACTTTTTAATTAATTGAAAGTCATAAAGACTAGATGAAGAACGCAGATATAGCACCATCATCAATTCCACTTTCTGCATCAAATCCTTTAAAAACCATAAGGCAAACTAAACTTTTACTATAGTGGTTCCCTATAAACACACATATACTTCTCCCTGCCCCAAACTGAACCCATGGAAAAACTGCTCCTTCATCCATAAGCCTGCTCTTCTTTCTGCATTTCCTACCTATGGAGTAGCACCGCCATCCATAACCCTGGCCAATCCAGTAACTCAAGGGAGCTTCCTGATTCCTTCCTGCCCTCAGCTCCCACAGCCAATCATCAAAACTTGTTGATTCTACAACACAATAATCACCACGCTAGTCTCATTACATCTCATCTTGCCAACTCTAATTGATTTTCTAAACAGCATCCAGAAATGATCTGACCATTTCTCTTCCTCTCAGTGCTTCCCATATGAAAACTCCTGCCCACTGCCCAGACAAGACTCACAAGACTCATGAGACTGTGGTCTGGCCTAATACTCCACCATCACCTCTGGCCATTCCTACCTTTACACTCCGAGCTCCACCAGAGTGCAAACTCATTCTGTTCCTTCTATGTTCTTCCTATCTATCATCCTGCTCTTTCTCACTATGAAGTCTTTACACAAGCCATTTCCTTGCCTAAAATAGGCTTTCCAAGCCTTCTTAACCTGGCGGTCTACCATTCATTACTCAGGCTTCACCATGTGTCTGATTTCCTCTGAGAAGCCCTCCCTGACACACATCCCCTCCTTCTATGGCTCATTTAACACAACACTTGACCCATTCTACTGTATTGCAAATGCCTGTTCACTTGTCCTTTTTTCTGTTCTATCATAGTATGAGCTCTATGAAAGTGGAAACCAGGTGTGTCTCAGTCACCACTGTATCCCCAGTGCTTATCTCAATACCTGCTGCACAGCGCAGCAAGGCAGTGCCTTCCTAGCATGTTGGGCACACAATGCAATATGCAGATCATGAGTCATAGAAAGGTACAGCTGAAATCTATATGACTCTGTGAACCAATGTCACCCCAATAAATTTAATAAAAAGAAATGAATGAGCAAATGAGGTGGAATTTTTAGCCTATTCTGAAGCTGTATCTGGGTCAAACTGGTGGATGTAAAATCCTTTCTGGTCTATTCTGGTCTCTGTGGTGACCCTGGAAGAATTACAGCATTCCTGAGTTTTCACAGCTGTCTGTAACTAGTCTGTTTGAAGTCCAGCAGTTCTATGAAGTTCTGTGATGTGAAGTACAGCAACTCTACTCAGCAGTACGAGACTTTTCATACTTTATTTATGAGACTAGAAGTGCTGATTCTTCCCCTGCAAATTCCTTCTTCGACTGATTGATTTTATTTTTCAAAAGCTTAGAATTACTTTTCTAAAACTCTATTTATGAGATTCTTTTCAGTTCTCTGAACGCCACTGGTTTTTATTACCACCACCATCGGGAGAACCAGCCAGCTATGCTGACTGGGTCAAAGTCATCCTACTTGGCTTAGATTTTCAAACTTTTCTGTTTGATTTAAAAAAACAAACAAAAACATCTCTACTTGAACAACAATAAAAAGGGAAGAAAAGAACAAACAAAAAGCACATTTCTAGACATGAGTGATTTGATGCATGTTCAATGACCCTATCACTGCCATCTATAATCTCAGTTCTTTGAAGGAAATGCTGGAAAATCTATTCCCTGTCTCTATTATTAGTTTGTAATGAGAGGAATGCTTAGATTTCAGAAGTTAAAATCAAATCTTTCCCCAAAGTGTAGGCATTATCCACTTTGGAGGATAAGACGACTGTTCATCATAGTGGAAGAGACACCTGAGGCTTGGCGTCTGACAAAAATGGGTGAAGGTGGGGTGATGACTCTGACTTCCCAGCTGTGTAAAGTTTGGTGTTTGAATACATTCTGCGAGGCTCACTTCCACCCATTTATTTCTTCAAATGGTTCACCACACTACACACCATAGGGCTGTCTTGAATGTTAACTGCCTAATGCACAAAGTGCCTTTTTACACAGTTTTTATTGTATATAGTATGAGTATATGAGTTACAGCTACTATTTGCAGTGAAGCAACATCTGGGGCAGAGTTTGTAGCAATAATAAGTTATAGAATCTGAACCTGAATAAAGTGTATCTATTGATCATTCTTTTCTTTGTAAATAGCTCTGATGAAAGCATGCCCGGAGAGCTGTCCTTACAGGTTAAAGCATCAGTGTGATTCAAATTTTCCCCATCCTCACTTAGGGTGGTTCGAATATTAGCAGAAAAGTTATAACTGACATTCAAAGGCCCCTGTTACAGAATACATCACAACCCTTATCCTTCAGCTTTCGAGATCATCTGATGTCAGGTGATAGGAGTATTGTAACTTCTTCTGAACTTCATTCTTCAGATCTGAAATGGCATTATTCCCCCAATATGGTCCTGCCTCTAAAAAAATTTACTTGAATCTTGAATCTGAGAGCAGAATATGGATAGAATAGTGCTCAGCCTGAGCTCAGCACTTGCAATGACCTAAAGATTTTCTAGAGTTAGCACTTCTCACCTGCTGACTCAGATAGGAAGCACTCTCTCCTTAAGTATCGTGGCCAAGATTTCTATTTAAATGATGCTTCTTTAATTTTGTAAGCACTTATTGAAATGATTTCTCTGACTAGGTACTTTACTTGAATGACTGGAAATGACAAATTTTACTCAAAGAGTCTCTCCTCAAAGGAAGATGTTTTAATGATCTATAGCTGCTTGACAAAGCATCTACAACCATGGCCATGGCAGACAGCCCCTAAGGTGACCAAGATAACCCATAAATGCAGGTGGAGTCTGTGACTTCCTGCTAACCAATAAGGTACATGGTAAAAGCAATAAGATATTATTCCCTTGATTAGGTTTATCGTATGGCAAAAGTGATAGTCTGTTACCTTTGATCGTTACATTATATGTGACTTTATCTTAGCAGTTCTGAGGAAGAAGGAAGCAGTCATATTGTGCACTGCCTGTGGAGAAGGCCATGTGCCAGGGAACCGCAGGTGGCCCATGGGACTTGAGAAAAGTCTTCAGCCATTAACCAATAAGAAGCTGAGGCCCAGGTAGAGAGCTGCAAAGGAATGGATTCTGCCATCAACCTGAATGAGCTTGGAAGTGGATTTTTCTCTGGTCAAGCTTCACATTAAATGTGCATCCCCTTCCCTGAAGCGTTGTGAGATCTTCTGCAGGAGACCCAGCTAAGCATCACCTGACTCCTGACCCAGGGAAACTGTGAAATAATAAATGTGTGTGGTTTTAAGCTATTGAGTTTGTGATAATTTGTTATCTAACGTTAAAAATTAATATAGTAATTTGAAACAAAAATGATTTATTATCTCTCATGTTCCTTTGGGTTGACTTGGGCTCCTGTGGGGTCAGCTGGGTACTCATGGGAGCACTTTCAGCTGGGAGAGCAGGTGGCATGTATGGCATGGTCTCACACAGCCCCTCCACGCCTCTCTACAGGTCTCTCCGGAAGAATGGGACTTCTTACCTGGTGCACAAAGCTCAAAGAGAGAGGGGTAAGTCGCTAATTCTCTTAAGGTTCAGAAACCCTAGAACCTCCCTTCTGTCATACTTTATTGCTAAAATGAAGTCACGAGACCATTCCAGGTTCAAGGCAGGGAAAATAGCCTCCATCTCTTAACATGGAAGCATCATAAACATCCCAGCATGGGGGAAACTGTTGACAATATTTGTAGGCAATTTGCCACAACCCATCCTCTGGCCACAACAATTCACATCCATCTCACAATGCAAAAGTCTTTCACCCCTGCTTAAGACTCAAAATCTTATCCAATTATGGGATCAGGCTCAACAGTATCTTGTGACCCACATTAATGTGCAGAAAAGGCGCTCTTTCAGTGTGGATCTTGTAAATCTGGAGACTTGTAATTCAAAAAGATAAGTTCAGCATATAATGTCAAGGTATATATTCTCAGAGCATACTACTCTTGGGCAAGAATTCCTTGATTAGGATTCAGTTCTGTCCCCTGGGAGTGATTTTCTGTAGCTCTAAGCTCCATCTTTGGACTCTTGCCTCCATCATATGAATCATCCTTCCTTTTCTGTAACAAATCCCTTATATTTAGAGCTGAGTGGCATTTTTAATCTTTACTCTGCCCCTAGAAAGTTGGGGTCCTAAAAGTCTCTTTTTATTTTAAACTTTCTCTGTCCATTTTAATACAATTTAATTCAACTACCTTAAAAAACATTGTTTCCAAGGTATCAAATTATAATCCATTACATTAGAGAAATGTCACCACCACAAATTTCTTCAAGTTGAGTCTTTCTCCAGATTGGGTTGATATATAGGATGCCCCAGGGGTAATATCTTTAAAATTCTCTGAAGACTTTTGTCTGATTGAAAGGGTCTATGAAGCATTGCCCTAAATCTTTCAGAACTCTTAACAAGAAGTATTACAACTATATCATTGATTTGATCTTAACCCTGTGGCCATATTTTCACTATTGGAATCTTAGTTTGATTTTTGTCCTGAAGCTATTTCATATTTTAAGAACCTTTAGTTAGATTGAGAAAGTGGGAATGAGAAATAGTGTTTTTTCCAATGTAGTAAGACCTGAGTTGAAAATATTTCTTCTCAATTCTGCTTGAAAACTGAAAAGTTCCCTTTTCAGTTCATCTGTCTCTTTTTTAAAATCAGTTGTTATTGTTGTTGGAATACAGTTGTTTCCATTTTCCCACTACCACTTTCCCCCACCCCACCTACCTCCACCTCTCGCCCTCAGTCCTTATCCCCTTTGCCTTTGTCCATGGGTCCCTTGTACATGTTTCTTGATGACCTTTTCCCTTCTTTTCCCTATACCTTCTCATAGATAGCTAAAAAAAATTTTTTCAAAAATTTACCTAGAAATCTTCCCAGCCAGATCCAGGGTTCATTAGATATGTTTTCTGTCTTGCAAGTAACTTCAGGCAACAATCTCAACTTTTCTGCCAACATTTAAATGGCCTACACTTTCTAGTCTCCCATAGCAACTTCCCATTTTCATTCTCCTCCATTAACAACTTTCTCACCATTCAGGACACTGCCAGCTACCCAGGAACAATGCCAATGCCATATATTTTATGGTGGAATCTGTACCAAAGTCCTAGCATGTGCACGACTGCTTGTGAGGAGCTTTATCTGAGCCTTGGATTGATCGGGGTGATGGGATCCAAAACTTGGAGCTGATTTCTTAATGGGATGTGACTTTAGGGGAGAAGTGAATGCATTTTGCAGGTGGAGGGAGGGTGTAAATTGTGGGGCAGAGTACAGAGACAGATGGCCTCCAAATATGGTTACCAACGCTCCCTTTCACCCCTGCGCATGAACATCACCCTTGACACCAAGAAGAAGAGTCTCTTTCTTCTGTTCTTGAGACTGGCCTGGTCTCATGACTTGTTGCAATGCAGCTGAATGACATTTTGGGCCCAGGTGTTAAGACTTGCATCTTCTGCTTTCGACCTCTTGGAAGACAGTCAATAGACTGGTATATGTCAAGAGGCCACACTGTAGGGACTAAGATGCTCTTCAGTCATTTCAGCCCGAGCTGACTTCTTAGCTGAATGTGGCCTCACTCAGCAAAAGCCAGCCAATTTAACCCAATGTACTGAATTATGAGAAATAATGTTATATTGTACATAACTGAGTTTTATAGTGCTTTTTAAAGCCAGCAACATATAACAAACAAATACTGATCACACAATCACGTACAACACAGCTATATTATACGTCAGGGAAAACTGTGGTCCCCGCATGCATAGCTCTGACTTATATGTAATCATGTCACAAACACAGTTGCTTGTGGACATCAGAATAACATATCTGAATAATGTGGGGTTGAGAATAGCTTCTTTAATTTTTTAATAATTTAATTGAACATATTTGATTAGAATGAGTCAGAAAGACCAAAGTTTGACCAAGAAATATATTTGGACTCCAAAAATGTGTGGGAATTGATTACTTGATAGTCTGTTTGTTATAAGGCAGTTATAAATGTCTCAATAAAGGAATGCACACCAAAGGTCAGGTGACTGATATTGAACACTAATACTATGCCTAGTAGTTTTATTTCTATTCGTGTAACTTATTCAGATATTAGGATGGAGGCTGACTTAATATACTTAGGAAAAGCTCAAATTAAATTGCCCTCATGTTTGGTTTTCTTGTTCTCATTAGAAGTCTTTCCACATTAGCTAAAAAAACATGCTTTACAGTTAGCAATAAGCAAGAAAAGGTTATGTTATAAACATAAAAATTATATCACTAACCAAGCTCTACAAACTATAGGTTAGGAAAATATAAACCTTATGCCACAATGAAATATAAACATACTCAATATAATCATTGCTTTTTCTATGAGGAAACTGAGTTCCAGGTAGATCATGTGTCTTGCCCAAGACTGCAAGCAATTTTTTCTGTCCCAGAAGCCCATGCCTTTCTCTCTTTCTTTTCTTCTGTGAACCACAGAACCTCCTAGAAATGAAGGTGTCTTGTAAAGTGTACAACCTTGGAATCTAACATTGAACAGACACTGGCAAAAGGTATGTGGCCTTTTTAGTGGCCATGGTCAAATGTAACTCTAGAAGGTACTCATCTCTTATAGAACATATACAGTGATTATTAATCACTTGCTATAGTTGCTTTCATTTTCTGTAACGTTGGAAGTTCTCATACAATGTTTCAGCTCTTAATTACAATGTTTCAGCTCTTAATTCTGCCAATTTACTCATCTCTCAAGAAAACGATACCAAGAAGGAAAAACAAATGTCATCTAACAAAAAATATTGCAACCTTTTGTTGAGTCTTTATATGTGCTTCCAATAATTCTATATCTAAAAAATTTATATATAATAATTTCTATACCTAAGGACTAGTACCACTTATATTGTTACTCAGGATGGCATCAAGACAGGCAGCAAGATAGGCTATGTTATTGTAAAAGGCCAGTGTAATAAAGTCACTGTGCCCAGTTGGATGATTTAGCTGATACAGCACTAGTAAACAGAGGAAAGAACCGTAGGTCAGTATTTACCAAATCTCATTCACTTGGGGAGCTCTCAAAAATTCAGCTTCCTGTTTCGCAAACTCAGAGAGTCTGATTAATAAGTTGTATCGGTTATGAGTCCAGAAAGGATCAAAAGAAATGATTCAAAGAGTTTATGAAGCAACTAATTTAAAAACCAAATTAATGGGGAAAAAGACATGATAAACACAATATCACAATTTTAAATAAAGTGTCATGCAGAACAACTCTGGAACCTGAAGCAAAAGGAAAAATCAGTAATAGTAATCCTGTCTTTATTTAAAAAAATTTGATATTGTCTTCACAATGGATTTTTTGCAGTGATTTGATTTTTAAAAAACAGTGTATGTTAAAGATTACCTTGATTACTGAGGTTTTTTTAGCACATTCTCTTCCCTCAAACTTTGAGCTAAAGACATGTGCCTGAGTGTTCTCTCTCCACTTGTGTTTCTGCCACACAGACTGTGACATCAGCAGACAGACATGGCACCACCTCCCCTTCAAACTGCTTAGAATCACATCACAACTCTCTGAACCAACGACCCGATAGCCATGGATTATTTACTTCATACTTCACCTCTCTAAACACTTACTTCATAGAGCTCTTTTAAGAACTAAAGAAATCAATCCTTAGGAAACAGTGCAATAACTGGCACAAAGTAAATTCTGAATAAATATAAGCTAGTATTTTTATGTTTGGATTTCTAATTCTGTTTGATGAATTGAAAAAGGACAATTCTCCCTTTTATAATATTACAGGCTAAAATAAAGTATTGTTTAGAATTTTAGACAGTACCAGGAGCAATAAAGAAAATCTCTGCTTGTGATAGGCCCCCTGAGAGGTCTCGCTCCAGACCAACTCTACCCAATAGCACTTTTGCAACGACGGAAATGTTCTATAATCCATGCTGGTCCATATGGTAGCCACCAGCCCTGAGGTTTGACATGTGGCTAGTGCAAGTGAAGAACCAAAACTTAATTTTATTTTATCTTAATTAATTGAAATTTAGTTGCTGTGACTAGTGGATACTTTATTAAACAGCATGGGAAGAGACCCCGAGAATACCAGCTTACTTTTGAGTTCCGTGAGGAAGAAGGAGAGTCAGCGTCAATGTACTTACAGAATGACTTGTCACAAGGGAGGTATCCATTAAAGGCTATTTCTTCCTGACCCACACCCGAAGGACTAACCTTTTATTAAAATCAGCTTTTGCTGACTTTCCTATACAGATTACAATAAAGTTCACAGTCTTTTAGTGATTTTGAAAGCAAAAGTCACAAATTAAGAAATGTACAAGATGATCCATTGCAGACAGAGAGAAAATGGAGTTAGAGTACATGAGTCACTTACTCTGAAGGTGAATTATGTAATTTTATTTTATAAAAAAACAACTGTTCCAAATTTGCTGTTTTTCTTTTTTTGTATAACAAGTGGCTGTCAGGTAGCAGCTACTTATCAGATCTTTAAATCAATAAATAAAACCTTTTAATACATCCTTTCAAGGTAAAAGTAATATTTCAACAATAAGCAAAAAAATAATTGCTTTGAAAAGAAATGCTTGCTGTGGACAGCACATTTGGAAAATAGATGCTCAGAACTCTTCCCATCCATCTTTGGTGTTGTTGCCCAAAACCCCGTATGTCAACTATAAAAGCACTCATCTCTACAGAGTTTAAAACCTCAGAAATGTAAATTTTTAGCCATCCTAAGATTTGCACAAATGATGTGTTAGGAGGTCTGAAACATCTTTAAAAAAATTTAAAGGCACACCAT
>VMDR010029382.1:0-12769 GCA_007922815.1 Macrotus californicus | reverse complement strand
TTTCTCTTGCTGCTTTTAAGATTCTCTCCTTATCTTTCATCTTGGGTAATGTAATTATGATGTGCCTTGCTGTGTTCCTCCTTGGGTCCAACTTCTTTGGGACTCTCTGAGCATTCTGGACCCCCTGGAAGTCTATTTCCTTTGCCAAATTAGGGAAGTTCTCCTTCATTATTTGTTCAAATAAGTTTTCAATTTCTTTTTCTTCCTCTTCTCCTTCTGGCACCCCTATGATTCGGATATTGGAACGTTTAAAGACATCCTGGAGGTTCGTAAGCCTCTCCTCATTTTTTCGAATTCTTGTTTCTCCATTGTGTTCTGGTTGAATGTTTCTTTCTTTCTTCTGGTCCACACCATTGATTTGAGTCCCATTTTTCTTCCCATCACTGTTGGTTTTCTGTACATTTTTCTTCATTTCCCTTATTGTATCCTTCATTTGTTCATCTAATTTGCGACCAAATTCAACCAAGTCTGTGAGCATCCTGATTACCAGTGTTTTGAACTGTGCATCTGATAGGTTGGCTAACTCTTCGTCGCTTAGTTGTATTTTTTCTGGAGCTTTGATCCGTTCTTTCATTTGGGCCATTTTTGTTGTCTTGGCGCGCCTGTTACATAGTAATAGGTGTAGCCTCAGGTGTTCACCAGGGCAGGGCAGCCACGTCACTGCGTTGTGACGCTGTTTGTGGGGGAGGCGTCCGAGAGGGTACAATGGCGGCCGCTCCGCTCCCTGCCGGTTACCAGTCACTTTCCGCACTACCCACAGTCCAACGGGGCCCTTCTGGTGCTGGCTCCGGTGCCGATCTCCGGTGGGAGGGCTGTGTATGCTCCAGGACCCTGTGGGTCTCTCCAACAAGCTCTCCAGTGAGGCCGGGAGTCTCTCCTGCTGCCGCCGGAGAGGCATGCCTTTTAAACCAGAGGCTTCTGCTCTTTTTTTTGAACACTGAAAACTTGCATTAAAATGCAGTACCTTTGAGGGATTAAGAAGTAGAAATTGGCAGTTACAAAACAGTCGTGGGGAGGTAAAGTACAGCACGGGGAATGTAGTCAATAATTTTGTAATAACTATGTATGGTGCCAGGTGGGTATTAGACTTACCAGGGGGATCATTTTGTAAGTTACATAAATATTGAACTACTATGCTGTACACCTGAACCTAACATAATATTGAATGTCATCTGTAATGGAAAAAAAAACACCCACCTTTGATTGGGTGATGTGCGTGGGACAGAATGTTATACCCTTTGTTTGGACCAGATCTTGTCAAGTTTTGCAGGAGACAGGGATGCACCGGGTACTCAACTTAAGTATGCCATCGGCGCTCAGTCCACAGTCCTCCTCAGTCCTCCTCAGGGCAGGGCCTGGTGGTGTCAGCCTGCCTGCCTCCCTGGCCCAGTGTTCTTGGCCCTCCCACCACACACTTGTTCTCTCCCTGACCTCGGTCAGGGCTCTTCTGCAGTTTGACCCCTCTGCCTTGAGTACCTTCCTGCCCTCTGTGCTCACTTACCTGCTCCTCATCCTTCAACCCCAACTTCCAGGAAAGCTGCTCTGAGCCCCCCAGGTGGGTCAGGCGTCTTGGTTTTTGCTGTCATAACAGAGGCTACTTTTAGGGGACAGTTTGGTTTGCATCTGCCTTCTCCTTCAGTCTGTGCACTCAGTGAAGGCTGGGAGGATGGGGAGACTCAGCTTTGCCTAGCCACCCGTCCCCTGTGCTTAGCCTGGTGCGCAACAGATATTTGTTGAAGAAATACACTTAAAAATCTATAAATTACCTATGGATCATCCTCTGGTAACTTACAGGACTTACTGATAAACAACTTTTTTTTAATCCTTACCTGAGGATATGTTTATTGATTTTGAAGAGAGACATCCATATGAGAAACATCAATTGGTTGCCTCCTATACATGCCCTGACTGGGGATTGAACCTGGAACCTAGGCATGTGCCCTGATGAGAAATCAAACCCACAACCTTTTGGTGCATAGGATGATGCTCCAACCAACTGAGCCACACCAGCCAGGGCAGGTTGCTGGTTTGATTCCTGGTCAGGGCACATGCCTAGGTTGCAGGTTCAGTCCCTGATTGGGACATCTGCAAGAGGCAACTGATTGATGTTTCTCTCCCTCTCTCTGTCCCCCTTCCCCTCTCCCTAAAACCAGTCTTGGGTGAAGATTTACAAAAAACACCCCCAAAAAACAGAAAAACAAACAAAACCTTAACAGTTACTTGGTAGGCCTCATGGACTGTAGCTAATCTGGAAGTTTAATGTTCTTAAAAACACACGTCAGCATCCTCAAAGCAGAGACCAGAGAGACTGTGGCCAAGCCAGGCAGCTTCCGAATGATGTAGCAAGGAAGGCAGAGACTGGGATTACTAAGGTTAGGTGGTCCACATTAAAGAGCAAGATTTATTTTCATTATATTTTTTTCTTAACTGAAGGCATCTTATCTAGTTAGGCTTCTTTGGGACCAAATTTTGTTCTGTGTGACATTTGGAATTAATATGAGGAAATACTCTTTGTATTGCCTGTTATTGAAAATGTCAGTAAACAAACTGAGCAGTCAAAGAAGTGGGGGGTGGCTGTTGACAAAAGACATTGTTTCTGGGTGCAGGAGGTAAACAACAGAGTATAGAACAAAGGTTTTCTCACAATAGGCTTTTTAGCAAACTTTGGAGCCTGGCTTTTGAACCCCACCCACCTCCAGTCTGCTGAAACAGGGTGGGGAGGGGACGGTTGCTGATGAGAATACTTATTATTTTAACCAGCCTCCCAAACTTAACCAACACAAACACACTCTTAATGTCTGGGCTGACAGCAGGGCTGGGAAGGTCCTTATAGGATCGCAAAACAACCGGGCAGTTGAGGGCTTCCGGCAGCCAGCTAACAAAAATATACTCTCAGAGGATGCAGCTCGGGGAGGCGTGGGACCCGCACAGCAGTGAGCCCGAAAGGCGGCCTTTCCGTTTGTGTAGAGCGTCACCCCTCACATCTGGTGGAGCTGCGACAAACCCGCGTTAGACCACTTTAGAAATCAGATACCCTGGGTACCAGGAAGTTGATTTGCCTTCCACTTCCTTAAGAAAACACACATTAATATTTAAGCTGGGTTTTCATAAAAGAAGGGTTGTGTTTGAGGGGGCTGGGAAAACTCCCCCAGCTACAGCGGCCCTGATGCAATTCAAGTCATCCTCCAGATCTGAAAAGGAAAAGGCTCACCCTCCCCCAGAGTCCCTGTGGCATTTGGTGGATGCTGTTTTATTATGGCGTGCGCGTCTATCATTTGGAAAGAACTGGACTTGAAGTTGTAACTTCCTTCTTTGTAAACAGACTTTGGAGATTCATGAAGGTTACCTTCTTAAGTGATCCCGAGAAACAATGTTTGTGATTCCTACCTCACTAGTAGTGTTTCTTTGCAGCCTTTCTCATTTGGAGGACTGTGTGGTGCCCATCACCCATTTGCTGGGCTCAGGGCAGCCCTTGGGCTCGTTGTCCAGCCTCCTGCACTTTTCTGCCCTCCTTGGGGTCTGCCCTCCTCTCCCTGGAGCTGACATTGACATTGTACCAGATAAATCAGGACAGATAATTCGCTAGTGCCTCCTTGAATATGGAGTGTGCTTTTTGGTATGTGTCTCAAAAAGTTGTGGAGACAAATACAGTTCTTAAAGGGTGAGAGGGAGTTTTTCAAAGATCAGTGTCAATGGTTTACTTTAAAAATAAACATTTTAAATCACTTTGATCTTGGCTGTCCAAAAGATGCAAACTAGTCATGCTCCTGGGGGAGTATTTTCCGGGGTTTTAAACCTAGCACAGACCATTTCCCCTTTGCTTGCAGGAGGATAAATAGTTTTGGGAACAATAGAGGATGCAAAGAAACAACTCTGCAAGTATATAGGCAGGTAGGATAGGATATTAAAGGTGATGGAAGATCAGGGTTTGGTTTTGCATTGGCAAATGGAGATTTTGGTAACTTTTCTTGGTAAGATTAGTTACAGATTTGAATCCCAAAAGCTGCATTTCCTCTCTTTGTGTCTTATTTCCCCACTTGTCCACATGCATCTTGTCTGCAAGGTTATCATGATTTTGGGGGGGTCAGATAACTTACTGAAAAGTTGCTCCTGCTAGTCCCTATCTTCAGTCTTTTGTTTTAATAAATAGACTTTACTCTTTTGGACCATACACTTGCCTGCTCACCAGGTATTATCATTTAAATATGATTCCGGCGTTAGTTTGAGTCTCTCTAGTTGGCATTTTGGGACAGTGGTTAATATTTTGAGGACTGCCTGAAGTTTATTTAGACTTTGATGAAGTAAAATAGCTGCAATGGGAGTAAGTTCTGATGCACTTGAAAAACCCAATGGCAAATTATTCAAAGATGAAATGATTTTGAGGTTTCCCATGTGCTGCTTTTGTATGGAAAAGCAAGTGTCAGCTGTACTAACATCACATACTATTTAATCCTTAAACTGTTTTTTTTTTAAATTTATTTATTCATTTTTAGAGGGGAAGGGAGGGAGAAAGAGAGGAAGAGAAACATCAATGTGTGGTTGCCTCTAGCATGTCCCCTGCTAGGGACTTGGACGGCAACCCAGGCATGTGCCCCAACTGGGAATCGAACTGGTGACCCTTTGGTTTACATGCCAGTGCTCAGTCCACTGAGCCACACCAGCCAGGGCTGGTTTTTTTTTTTTTTTTTTTTTGGTGGTGGTCTATGTGATGTATAAATAGTTATCTCATGGATCAGCCATCTTTTTCACATTTGTGCTATGAATTGTTACTCTAAAGATTAACAAGGCAAGTGATCATTTTCAAAGAAGATGCTTGAAGACCAAGACTGGCATAGTAAAAAAAATCTGATTTATTTTAAATGGGTTTCCAGTGGCATTTTTTACACAGGGCTCCTTTCTCAAGTTCTAAAGTCATAAGGTGAGGGTTGGGGTGCTGTGCAAGAAAATTTGGGTGATTCTGTGTGGGTCTCTTACCACTATGAAGTAAACAGCCATAAACATGCCTGCTTTTTTGGACAGATAGAACCATATCATGGACATAGGATAATCTGAAATAGGATATTTGAATTCTAATTGGAGATCGTCCATTAACAAGCTCTGTGACCCTAGGCAAGACCCTTACCTTTTCTGGGTGGTGCTTTTCTCACCTAATACATTGAGAAAGGCTTGACTTGGCAGCAAGCTAAAACCATAGAGAATAAGCAGAGGCACAGCTGCTGTTGCTAAGGAGAGCATGAACCTGGGGTGGCCTTCCACTAGGTAGGCCTGCCCCTCTGCCTCACAGTGGCCCTGAGACGCCCGGAGCAACCTGGCAGCCAGTGTGGAAGTCATCTTCTCCTGCTAGCATTTGGCATTTCTTAAGCCTAAAAGACAGCATATGAATTGTAATTGAAACTGATAAAAACCATTTTGACTTCTTTCAAGGTTTTTTTTTTCTTTTCCTGATATTCCATATTGTAGAAAACCAGGACTATATGGGAAAGTTTAAAAAGCAAACCAAAATAATTAGTTAGCACCATTACCCAGAGATACACATTTGATCTATTTTCTTCCTTTCATGTATATATATAAAGGATAAAGGATTTATATAGATTTATATAAAAGATAGACATACACATACACGGATTTCAGTGATATCATGCACCATGAACTGAGGAGCATGGCTGACTGCAAACAGATAAAACCTGATCATCTGCATATACTGCTTTGAATCCTGTAACTTCTAATTAATAGGATGTCATGAGAATTGTTCCACATCTAGGCATTTTTGGAAAATATTTTAATAGCGATTTAATATCTCATTAAGCGGTTTCTCATTATTGAATATTTAGGTTATTCCAGTTGTCCATAGTCACGAATGTCGCTGTGATGAGCATCTCCAGCTGCTGCTCCAGTTACCTTCGTAGGTGAATTCCTAGATGGAGACAGACAGACTTCCTGGGTCAAAAGTTTGACTTCTTGTAAGGCCAGGCATCTTCATGTATTTTACTTTCAGTCAGTACTCCTCGTTCAAGTAGGCAGAATCCCTGACTCTCACACGGGGGACTCTGATGAGCTGTTCAGATGGTTAGGCGAAATCCTATTCTGAAAAGTAGTGAACGTGAAGCAGTTCTTACACACTACAGAGTGAAATGTACCTCCTGGGTCACTATTAAATGGATCGGTGTCCTCAGTGAATGCCATGGCAGAGCGTGGCTTTCCAGTTCAGAGAAAGTGACCTGCAGAATCAATGCCAACATTTATCATACATCTGATTGCTAAGGTTTTTCTTTCCTGAACGTCTTGTGATGCTTACCATTGGAGACAATCACAACCTATGTGTTTCCAACCCCCCTCATTTCTGAACTCCTATCTTTGAAAAAAATAAGTTGGAACTGGGCATTTGGGGGGCGCACAAATGTGTATTTAAGGTATGAGTGCTTCTTTCAGGAATCGATCTGCGTCTTGGCTGGCAAACCTCTTAGGTGCATGAAGCAGCCCTGGCTACTTGGTCATTTGTAGAGAAATATGTTTTAAAAATGCTTTCTTGACCTTCTTCTAACTTGAAGCACATTCCTCACTTTTTCCCAACCAGAGTGAACAAAATTTTCAAGTGCAGAGTGTGTGTTTGCAGTGGATTCGACCCAAAGCTATGTTGTTCTAGAGGTCTTAGAACTGGTTATGTAGTGCACAATAAGCTTTGCAGCGCAATTTAAATATTGATTTTAACGTATAAACAAGTCATCCAAAAGCATTTCAGAAAAGCTGTTTTTAGGAGTTGGCTTAAAGTATATTGGATAATGATTTTCCAAGTATGTTTGTTTATTTTTATTTTGGTGTCTTTATTTAGGCATATAAAAATTCTTCCTTTTCCTCGGACCCCATAAAGAAGTTCTGGGTCCGTTTTCTTTTTCTCTGGGCTCCTTCCCTTCCTCTTCCAGCTGCTGCTTTTGTTCATCTGAGACATCAGGCAACATTCTTCATTATGCCGACAACGACTTATTTCTACCTAATTGCCTGGATTCTGGGGCTGTTAGGAAACTGTATCGACAACGATAATTTTCAGTTGTCTCACAGTGAGTGAAGTGAATCAGAACTTGCTCTTGAGAAACAGAGCGCCCCCCACCCCCCGCCCCCACGGCATGTTTCTGACACTGTCTTGGTTGTGTTGCATTAATAGGAAGGTGACATTCTTTTGAGAAGTAAAGCCTATGTAAATAGAGTTTTCAAAACCAGAATTCTGCAAGACCGACTCATCTTTATGGATTTAGAAGGCAGAGAATAAGTTAGACACCTTCTGTTAAAAAAGCATAGAAATTGGAGTTGCATTCCTGCTTCTTTGAGGAGCCAAACTTTCTTCTGCACTGGGCATAGGTTAGGTATAGCTGGGTGGAAGTCCAGCACATTGATTCTGTATTTGTTTTATCACCAGTGAGAACCCAAGATGGCCTTTTTTTTTTTTTTTTTTTTGGCTTAACTGTGATTGTATGAGTTTGTGAAATTGCAAACTTAACTTTTGTGCAGCGTTTAAAGTGGTGTTCCCTGGAATGGAGTTTCTGGGTGCCTTGTGATTTGACCATTATGGCTTTCGGTGTATTTCTTTCTCTAAGAGGAGAATAAAAGTGCAGCACTTACTAATGACCAAATGGGCCAGTTCCACTCACATGCCCCACATGGCCTCTGTACCATCCAGCCTTTTCCAAGTTAATCTCTTGTCAAATGAGATCGTAAAAATGGACACAATTGCCTCCACCCTGGGACGATGCTGAAGGACTCATGGTGTCACGTTGGTCCCTCTGTACTCCCCAGTGGAAATCATCACACAGTTTCTTGGTGGTGTCACCCTGCCCCTCCCAAGAGCTTGGCTTCCTTTTCAGCTCCTCTCATCCCTTGGAAGTCTGACACTTCGGTTTGATTGTCCCGAGAAGGCACACTGTTATCTCTTGAGGGTGAAGTGCCCTCTCTCCGGGCCTGCATCTTAAATGGCGGTTCTCTCAACAGTGTTTTTAATCCATTTCTCCTTTATATAATCGTGCATAAACCAAGTAGTGCATCCTGTAAAGAAGAGAGGGGTCAGGAGGTGTGGGTTACAGTAGAATTTAAATAGGCACTTCACTTGCAGTTTTATTTTTGTTTTTATTTTTTTTATCCTCACTCGAAGACATTTTTAATTGCTTTTAGAGAGAGAGAGGAAGGGAGAGAGAAACATCGATGCAAGAGAGGAGCATTGATTGGTTGCCTCCTGTACGGGTGCCCCAGAAAGGGATCATATGCGCTGAGACTAGGGGCCAAACCTGCCACCTAGGCCTGTGGCCTGGCCGGAATTGAACCCATAACCTTTCAGTTACAGGACAATGCTCCAACCAATCGAGCCACACCAGCCAGGGCTGCACTTGAATTTTAAACTGTGAACGCCTTCTGTAATTAGGACAAGTCAGTTAATTAGATGAAGTGAGTTTTCATGGTGTTGGGAATTATAATTTACGGCTCCTTAATCTATAGGCAAAAAATAACAACACTGGGGTAGGGACAGTGAAACTTTTAAAATGGATGGAACATTTTTCTTTAAGAATGGACATTTTCCTCGGGAGAGTCTTTTACCAAATTCTCACAAGGGTACACAGCCTATAAAATGTTAAGAAACCACTGTATTCTAGCTTCAGAATTTTTTAATGTTTTATTTCAAAAGTTGACGTTCTGTTTTCTTTTATGCAGAAGAGACAAAAGCATGCATACCACTGACATTCCTTGATCTTTAATTTCTTCTCTATCGTATGTCCCATGATAAATGTACAGGAAAGAAACATAAATGCTACCCAAACTCTGTTAATAGCTCCGAGAAATGCACATTCAGAGTGCTTTAAAATCAGGTTACAAATATAATTTTCAATTTGCTGGGGAGAAAATAGGAAGAAAGAGTCCTTTGGAATACAGAATAAATTCATTGTATGTGCATTATTGGCGTTGGTTCATCATATTCCTCGTTGGCCCATAACTCAACACATCTTCAAGAAGCAGAAAGTGTACACACTGTCCCGGTTGATAATATTGAGCGGAGAGGCAGACACACTGAACCGCTGTGAATTGGGTTCTTGAAATCAAAGAGGTGACAGGTGAAGTTTTATTTTCTGGCATCATAAAATGCCAAAGGCGAGAGCCATGTTACCAGTTAAGGACACTTAGGAGATTTGATGGAGAAATTTACAGCTCTTGTGGATTCTTTTCCTCCTTTGTGGGGTAATTTGAATGAATGTGAAGGCCTGGCCCTGATGGATTCCAGAAAATATGTCCGTCTTAATTTGCTGGGGACCTGTGGGAGCCAACGTATCATACTGTCTGGGTCCCTGAGACACAGAGAGCCTGGAGTTTGTAGGAGGGCACTCTTTTTCCCCTCTTTAAAATTCTCCATTTCCCACAACTGATTTTTATTATTCTGTGACATGCTGGAAGTGTCGCTGTGACTATTTAAGAAGTATGGACAGATATATTGCTGACTGGTTACTTACTGGAAGAGTTTCACATTATGTTGATTTTAAGCAGCTTTGCCATTTCCCCCTCAGACTTCTCAGGGCTCTCAGCCTTCCCTCACCCTGAAATTTCTGGGGCCCCGTCAGCTGAAGCCACTGAGACAGTATGACCTACGGTGGGTCTGGAGAATTCCAAAGCACTTAGTAGCTGGTAGGGAAACACGGCATTTACTATACCATAAGCTAAGCAGTTGCAAAATGAAATGTGGCAACAACAGTTACCTTTCCACTGATTGATAGGTTCTGACGATTTATTTATTTGCTTTTTTTTTTTTTTTTTTGGTTTACCACTTTATAGTAAAATGATGGTGTGCTGGAAAGACCCGAATTCCAACCCCAGCTCTTCTAGTCATGGCGATTTGAATCCTAAGACCGTGCTTAAGCCATTCTGGACTTGCCCTTCCTCACCTGTGAAATGAACATAATATCATCTGCTTTACTTACTTAATGTGGTTAGGGTGTGGGAGAAATGAGAAATCAATGGATATCACTTTAAGAAGCATTTTAAAGCCAAGTGGAGATGGCTCTTTTCCTTGATAGAACTCCCCCCAGCAATTCAGACTTAATCAGAAGCCCACATATTTTAGTGGTTCACAGTTCTGGCTCTGGAGTCAGACAGGGCTGGGTGGGCATCCTCTCCAGGCCACTTACTCATAGGGGATCTGGAATAAGCCGCTTGTGTAATCCGAGGGCTCCCCCACCCCATCTTTCTCATCTGCAAAATGAGAATAATGGTAATTCAGACCTAACAGAGTTGCAACATGGATTGGTCGAGATGACTGTGCCTGGCATGTGGTCAGTGCTCAGTAACTGTGAGCTGTTACTAGGGTTCAAGTCCCTTTACCTACATGGTTACACATTCGCCCACCCTGAAAACACCGCCCTGCACATGTGCTCCTGAAATGCATGACACACAGGCAGCCTGGCTCTTCAAGAAGTGGCAGAACGCCACTGTTTCCTACAGTTCTCAGTTTCCTGTGCCTTTCAGTGGTATTCAAAGCACTTCACGATTCAACTCCAGAAATTTAGCACATCTTCCGAATAAATTATTATTGTCATTAGCACATTACCACCCCAGGAAATCTGTGCAGGAACAGAATACCCAGAGTGCAACGCTGTATGTCCATCAACTTGTGAGCACCATATGTACGTGGATGTTTTTGTTTCGGTTGTTGCTTTTTGTACACCAAAGCTAAAAGCAAGACACACCCAATGGTGTTTGTTGATCTTGTGACTAACAGAGTTAGCAAAAGACCCTGTTAGGATGTTCAAACAGGAAGAAAGATAAGGATTGCAGTGCAGAGAAAAGGCAGAGAGGCAATAGCTCGTGATAACAGGGCAGATGGGACCATCTTACCTTTTACCAGCTTCTGTACGTACATGCATCTGGCAAGGAAAACAGTCCTAACTTGCATTGTGAGTAAAGGAATCAAAAGGAGAGTCTATTTTGGTGATTTCCATGAAACTTCCCTTTGATGTGGACTGAGATTAATCAACGTCCCTTTCCAGCTGCGGTCCCCCAACTCTCCCTCCAGTCCATCGCTTTTTTCCTTGTGAATCTTGTTATGCGCAGTTTGGCGTGACAGATAACTTTTGCTTTCCAGGTTTCCAAAGGTGCTAATTTCTTGCACTCTACGTGACTTTGTGTACTAAAGATGAAATAGTGCTTCAAAGTAACTACAGTTTTAGGTGCCCAAATTGCTTCATTCTTTTGAATAGCCTTTCTTCCTCTTTATCTCTCTATATTTTTTACTATATAAAATCTAAAAAATATATATAATATTTCAGCCCTAGACCCAAACTAAAATTTCTTCCATTAAAGGGTATGTTCATTATTTACTTTGAAATGAATGCCCTATGGATCCTCAAACCCAAGCTTGGAAAATAGGAAATAATTCACTTTGGCTTGAAAAGGGTGGGGATTTCTTTGTTTCTTTTTATATTTATTCAGGAAAAGCTGACAATCGTCCCACATTAATGAACTACACCATCAATC
This sequence comes from Macrotus californicus, assembly GCA_007922815.1. Classification (NCBI taxonomy): domain Eukaryota; kingdom Metazoa; phylum Chordata; class Mammalia; order Chiroptera; family Phyllostomidae; genus Macrotus; species Macrotus californicus. Next base: position 1,267 of record VMDR010029382.1, on the reverse strand, counting down.
ACAGAGTTGACAATGAGCGGAAAAGCGAGGTATATGTCAGGCTGACGGCATATTGCCTTTTTCAGCGAGGGCATGGCTGTTTATAGCACTTTCGTTGGCAGAATCCTTCTTTGCACTGGAGCAGGAATAGAAAGAGGAATTAGAAAGGCAGCCAGTGGAAAGAGCTTTATGTTTTCAAATTGTGGAAAAAAATAATAGGGGAAAATTGAGAAATGATTGTTTTGGTAGTTTGTGGACCTATCACACAGGACTTAGAGAGTAAATGGAAAATGAGAGACAAATGGCGTTTCTTTGAACTCGCCCCATTCTACAGGGCTTCGTCTTTTCCCAAGGCCATGGCAAAAAGTTTCAAAGGTTATATACAGCAACAGCATTGGAACCCTGGGAGTGTCATACAAGTGAATTGATAGTAATGGATATACTCTACTCTGAGCATCCATCCACCTTGGATCAAGATACACACACACACACACACACACACACGAGTGCTCGCGTGTGCGTTCACAGGTTTGAGCTGGTGATTGATTACGAAAATGACTTCAGTGGCCACAGGAAGTGGTAGAATTTCCTCCCTTCCCGGCTCCTAATCTCCTCTGGTACCAGGTGGTTAGAAGAACGTTAAGCCCTGGTGGAATCACCATGTCAGGCAATATTTTGGTAAATTGTGACTTTGACCAAAGAGCCATGTGTCCCCATCACCCATGAATGGATGCCACCGTCCTCACTCTTTTGGGGACAACTCCTCTCTTCTCTTTCAAAATCTGTGCAGCTCTGATCTGTGTCATTAAGTTGGCCAACAAGGACAAGCTTAAGGTGACATCAGCATCTGGTAGTTACAAGAATTTATTATGTGTTAAGAACAGCATAGCTGCTAATTTGTGTAATTATCATAATAGCCCTGGGAGGTGGGGAGGGGGGTGTTGTCACAGATAAGGAAACAGGTTTAGAGAGATGAAATAACTTGTGCAGGGTGCCATTGAGTCAGTGAAGGCTGAGTTCCGTTTTGAGGGTCTCCCTAACTATAGATTCCAGTCCCCTCAACACTACCCCAGTGCTTTTCAAACCTTTTGGCTTCAGAACCCTCTACACTCTTCACAGTGATTAAGAATTCAAAGAACTTTTGTCTCTGTGGCTCATAGCTATCCATATTAACTGTATGATAAATAAAAATATTTCTTATTCATTTAAAAATGACAGTAGGGAACCCAACACATGTTAACATAAGTAACACATACAATAAGCAATAACAGTTTGCTGAAACAAAGAT
>VMDR010029381.1:0-12770 GCA_007922815.1 Macrotus californicus | reverse complement strand
GAAAAAGTATTGGCCTAAAGGAGAGATCATGTGTCTATTCAAAATCTGGTCTCTCCATAAGGACTTGTAATTTTAACTGTTCATTGTTCTATCTAAATGCCAATATAACTAAAAATAACTTAAATGGAAAGAAAGAAAAAAACTTCCCCAGAACAATACTTGTTACATTCTAAGATTTAACTCTTCTTATTATCAATGGCAGTTGTGGTTCTTCAAATATTTTACCCTCCTGAAATTTGCTGTATGTTTTTTCTCCTACATTGACTTATTTCTGTCTATATCTGTTTCTTAATTAACCGTGGATTTGAATCTACTGCCAGACTGTGGCCTGCATAACAGAATTAATCTTAACTTGTGGTACTTTCAATTTTGCCAGACCACAGAACTGACTGACCATCTCTGAGTCAAAAGTCAGCCCAGCATTCTCTCTTGCATCCAGGTCTAGGGTAGAAGTGAGACAATTTCCTCAGCACTCAGCAAAGCTCTAGCCAAGATGTGCTGTTCAAGGTTGTGTGGAAATCTGGGAACTACTCAGCCACCATGTGACAGCTCCTAAAATAGGCTGAGGCTCTGAGTTATGTTCAAGGACCCTGTAGCCCTGCCAACACAAAAACTTATTAAACTAATTTAATACATTTAAAGCCAAAAGAGCCAGTAATATCCCTAGAGTAAAATTCACTGGGGAAAAACTCCAACTTATCTGTCATCAAAATCAAAGAAAGAATTGCCTGCTTGCTTTGTCCATTTCTCTTTTTCCTGGGAGCTCTATGCTCTCTTATGACTCACTGGTGCCCTTTTAGCTACTCCTACCTAATTTCATGCACAATTTCCCTTCCCCCACATATGCCAGAATCTTGCTCTGGCAAACTCTAAGATAAATCCCCTAAAATTGGGGTTCATTTTTTTAGTTCTTTCTCTCTCCCTCTGGGAAGGTTCCAGGACCATCTGGTGCAGCTTAAGACATGCTTATTGCTTTTTGAGAATAATTAGCATTTTCTTTCCATTGTTCCACACAATCTGGACATCTAAATGGTATGATTCCTAGAGAACTCTTTGCCAGCACTTGCCTAGCAGAAAGATTTCTGAGCATCTCCTCTCATCACCTCTGCCCATTCCAATGAGGGAGGAGGGCTTCAAAAATTTTGGAATTGTTTTGAAGAACTAGCTTGCGCTTACCAAGTCACAGGGGACATACTGAAAGCAACATCCATGAGGGGCCATTTTGACCTGAACATCTGGCCTTAGGTTATACCCTTCAAGAGGAGCATATTCAGAGTTCATAGTCCCAGCACCATGGTACTTGCACTGGTTGATCAGGACTGCTCTGCAGTCTTTCTTTTCACTGACAACTACATTGATTCTGGGGGAGAAGTTGAAAACCTCAGAAAAAGGTTGCTGGGCCAAATATTCTGTTGATGCTCAGTTTTTCTATAATCTCCCTTTACTGCCTGGCTAAAAGTCTCAGGGTTACATTTCCCAGATCGGTGTCAGATAGATTTGCCAAAGAGGCGCCTCCTGAGACTAGAGGGCAGGAAGGAGGTGGAAGCTGTTATGCTTTTGATAGGAGCATTACTGAGGGTTCCCTGGGCTCCTGAAATATCAACAGGAATGTGGCCTCCTGACTTCATTCTCACCAATGATGGCATCAGTTACAGAAACATCAGCATCATGGGTGGGCTCATGGACTTGGGATAACACTACCATCCCACTTTTGCTTCTCCAGCCCTTGGTTGGAATTACTTTTTGCTGTAACTTGTCCCTGTAACAGTTTTTTCTCTTTTGCTCCTCCAGCTCTTCCTATATTTTTGTAACCAATTCCCTATGTTAAATTTATTAAATTCCCCTCTGTTTGAAATACCTAGAGTGGCTTTTGTTTTCCTAATTACTGGCCAATACAAACTGCTCCCTAAATCCTAGAAAAAGAGAAGCCCAGAATAAATGTGAGTCAGTTATCTAAGTAATTATTTAAACCTGATGCTCTTCTCAAAATGATACAAGGTATAGTCCAGGCTGTGACTCTGGTATAGATGGGTTTTGATCACATCTTGGGCCAGGTCCCTTGGCTGTAGCTTAGTAACCACATAACTGCAGAATGAAAATAGTGGATGCTACCAGGGAAGACAGTGGACAGGGTGTGTCATCATGAAGACACCCCAAGGACCAAGATCAGAGGCATGGTTGCCTATCTGCCCCCAGAGGGTAGCATCCAATTTCAGTCTTACTCCTGAAGTATCTGCCTCAGACACTGAGCAGTGAGGAAGGAGTGCTCGTGGTAAAGCACATTAGCAGGCAGCTGAATAGTTCTCTAGAGAATGGGAAGATCCCAGAAGGGTGGGAGCCAGAGTCCCATGGCCAGCTGTCAGAGCACCTCAGTGCCAGAGCTGTCCCTGGATTCAGGGATCAAGGGCCTGAGAGCCTGGAGATAAAGGTTTGGCTCTATGCAACCTCAGCAAGTCAGGTGACTTGTCAGACCTCACCCGAAGAATGGGGGATTGGACTAGAATGTCCTGTAAGGATGAGTCCTGACAGCTGTAACAGTTTATATGGGAGCCTTGGAAAAATAGCAGGGGCCTAGAGATTCAGATTAAAATGATAACCACTACCTAGAGCAGTCTGCCTCAGCATTTTAAAGGCATAGGAATCCCCTAGGGATCTTCTTAAAATGTGGATTTTGGTCTGCCAGGTTTGATATGGATCCTCAGATTCTACATTTCTAATGAGCTTCCTGCCGGTGCTGATGCTGCTGGTTCAAGGGCACTATTTCGAGTATAATTTGACCTTCAAGGGCAGGTTCTCAAGCAGGGGTGTCCAACCCACAGTCCATGGGCTGCATGCAGCCCAGGATGACTGTGAATGCAGCCCAGCACAAAATCATAAATTTACTTAAAACATTATGAGAATTTTGGCTTTAATTACTGTTTGCATATTTAATATGTGACCCAAGACAACTCTTTTTCCAGTGTGGCCCAGAGATGCCAAAAAGTTGGACACCCCTCAGAGCATCCAAGTCCCCTGAAGGGTCTGTGAAAATGCAGATGGCTAGGCCCCACCCCAGAGTTTCTAATCCTGCACATGTAGAGAGGGGCTGGGACTTTGCATTTCTAACAAGCTCTCAGGAGATTAGTGATGTTGCTGGTCAGGGGACCACACTTCCAGAACCACTGCTGTCAATGTTCCCCTATCTTAGCTGCACATGAAAACCAACTGGAAAGCTTTTATAATGCTACTTGCCTCCTCCAACTGTCCCACAACAGGCTAAATAAATCTGAATCTCTAGGGTAGGAGCAAGGTATTACTAGCATCTAAAAGATACTCAAGCAATTCTAGTAAGTAGCCAGGATGGGAATCCATGCCCCTCGACCAGAGATTATCAGTGGGGCAGTGATTTTTCTTCTTCCTTTCCTCTCCCCTCCAAGTGGATATTTGACAATGTCTGGAGACATTTTGGTTGTCACAGCCAGGGAAAGAAGAATATTACTGGCATATTGTCAGTAAAAGCCAAGGATCTGATAAATATTCCATAGTGCAGAGGACAGGTCACCATGACAAAGAATTACGTGGTCCCAAATTTCCACTGTGCCAAGACTCAGAGATTTTGCCCTAGGGCATAGTCTAACAGAATCCCAGGCCCATCCCAGACCTGCTAGGTTAGAATCTGCATTTCTACCAAGGTCCCCAGGTGGTTCTGATGCATGTTAAAGTTTGAGAAGCACTGCCTTAGATCAGTGGCTGTCTAAGCACTTTAGAATCCCTGAGAGAGCTCAAGATAGCAAAAGTGCTGGACCCATCCTCTGATTCGAGAATTTGCATTTCTAAAGAGGTCCCACGTTGATGCTGTTGCTCCCAGGAACACCCTGTGAGAACCACTGCCCAACAAACCCAGAGTAAAGTAAAACATTCAAATCCCTTCCAGTTTAGCAAACTAAGTGCTTGCTAACTACTAGAGTCAGCAACAAAGGAACTCCGCTGGGTGAAAGACCCAGAGATGCTCCGTGCAGGACTGCCCCTCAAATGTCAGGAACTCTGCTCTGCTCAGAGCTACAAGGCAGATCCCTGATCTAAAGCAGCAGTAGTGTGCCCTCCCTCTGCCAACCTGCAGCTGACTCAGTAGGAAGCCAAAAAAGACAAATGTCAGATGAAAGCCATCAGCTGTGAAGTCACTTCTGGAAGACAGAGACTGAGGTTAGGTCTGAGCTGAGCTAGAGAGCTAGGGATGAAGGAAGCTACTGAAAGCAAAGCTGGATGCTTATGCTTTACATGGGATATTGATGCTTCCTTTCAAATCTGATGGACAAACAGCCCCTGCTGCTTCCAAAGTATGTGCCTCCTGAGAACTGTGAGATCTTCTTACCAACACAAGATGCTGGTTGGCCACTCCAGGCCTTGTTGTCCATACACGTGACTGTCCGCTCCCCTTTCAGTGTGTATCCTGGTGAACAATAGTACTCACACCGAGAATTAAAGTAGGCACCATCTACACACTTGAACCCTCCATTTGCTGGCATGGCAAGTGTAGGACATCGCTTTTCTGAAAAATAGAAAACTGGAAATTCAGCTCCTTAAGTTTTGTCCACAGAGATTCACAGTCCAGAAACTCTGAAAACATAGGGTGAAAAGTTAATTTAAATACAACGGACAGAATTAAAGAAATAATGAATGGTTGCACGTCACACAGAAGGGACACAGAATTTTGTATCAGAGTGGCTCGAGTTGGCATTCTCGGTAATCCACTGTCTTAGGTTGGGTTCCTTAGAAGTGGACTCTGAGACAAGGATTTATATGCAAGGGATTTAGTAAGTAAGTGCTCCCAGGGGAGACCAGGGAGGGGTGAAAGAGGCAGGCCTTGGGAGGGGAGGATCCCAGGCAAGGTAGGCTCTCAGGCAAAGTCAGCCTCAGACTGTTCCAGAAAAGGAATTCTGGAGCATGAATGACACCTGAGTTTGTCCTGCCTCCAGGCAAGGAAGCCGGTCTTTCATAATCCTTTACCAGTCAGTATTGAGCAGCTACAGCTCCTTGAGGTAATAGTCTGCCTGTCAGAACAAAGAGGGTGGTCCTCTAAAGGAGCAGAGCCCTTTTCTTCCTCTGATCATCAAATGTGCAAGTCATTAGAAGCAACGTACTCAGAACCTGGGGGTGGGAGGTGGCAATGAACATGCAAGGTTAAAGGGCATCCAGGGAGATCTGGATTAAGCACTGAAAAGTGTCCACTAGTCATGTGCTGCACAGTCTATGTAAACCAGACCACATGGCTGCACCTATAAGCCTCAGTTTCCTTAACAATAAAGTTAAAGTAATGGCACTCATATCAAGAGCATTGTTGGAAAAAAGTAAATGTATGTGAAATGCTTGGCACACAGTAGGAGCTCAGTAAATGGTAGCTTTTTTGGAAAATGTTGGTATCTCACATGTGCTTCGACAATGCTGTATTACTTCCGTATATGACTTTTCATGAAGCTTAAAGTTACCCCTGAAATGCCCTTCCTGTCTTCTTCCCTGAGGCACACTTCCTTTCTGGAATAAGCAGCCTCCTTCAGGGACTGGTTCTCTGCCTCTCAAATCTCTACCTCTTGGGAGAATACTTCTTGTGTCCATTACCCTAGGTCCATGACTTAGCACCATTCTTGTACTCCTGTCATGGTTTACATCTCTGCCTCACTGTTTTTCATGCTATTCTGAGATCCTTTATGGCACAGCCTGTGTGTGTCTTGTTTCTAAATCTCCAGTGCCTTTAAAGGATCCAGCATTTACTAAACAAACATAACCTGTTTGCTGAACAAGCTGCTATTCTCTCCCCCTTTCCCCAATAGCTGATCACATCCTTCCCTCTGAAAGGTGTCATCTCACTTCCACAGTGTCATCTCGCTTCCACGGTATCTTAGAAACCCCGCTGCATTCTGCTTACAAGGGGAGTTTTTCTCATCAAAGGTCACAAAACATTCAGTAAAAAGCCTCTTAAAGAAAAAGATTCTGGCCCTAACTGGTGCTGAGGACCAACATGGAGCTGAGCTACTCACGCTTGCAGATGACCTTGTCGGACCACCGTTTGTTTGACTGGCAGATCAGCTGGGAAGAGCCATGCAGCTCATAGCCCTTCTGGCAGCGAATGTCACACCTGGTTCCCAGGGCTGTTTTGTAGTATCCTCCTTGAGGGGCCCTGCAGTACACATCCCCGTACTTCACCTTGATGGGTGAGCACCACGGGGTGTCTATGGGTAACAAAAACAAAAGGAAGGGAGAAACAAAAGGAAGGAAAGTCACAAAAGGAAGTGACATCTTCAGAAAATGGGTCTCCTCATTCCAGAAGTCGCTGACTAGCTGTATTCCATATTTTGGACTTCCAAATAGTGCCCCATGTCTTTTAAGATATCTCTGGATGGGGAAGTTATGATGTATCTGAATATGGATCCAGGTTCCTCCATTACTACCTGTGTGATCTTGGACAAGTTACTTAACCTCTCTGAATTGATACCTACACTTATGTCAGGGCTCTGGTGAGAACCAAAAAATAATACATCAGTGCCTAGCACGGTGCCTACCACGCAGTAAACATTCAATAAACGCTTGTTCTTTTCAACATTTCCCTGAACTAGATACATAATTGTCTTCAGGGCAACTGATAACCCTTGTGAACCCCAACCATCCATATATAGTGGCAGGAAACTGACAGCTGTCAGAGGGAAGGTGGGTTGCAGGCTTGCGTGAAAAAACATGAAAGGATTTAGCAAAACAAAACAAATAAAACCTTATAGACACAGACAACAGTATGGTGACTACAAGAAGGAAAGTGGGGAGGGGGGAGGTAGAAGAAGGTAAAGGGGAGATAAATGGTGATGGAAGGAGACTTGACTTGGGGTGGGGAACACATAGTACAATATACAGATGATATATTATAGAATTGTACCCCTGAATCCTATATAATTTTATTAACTGATATCACCACAATAAATTCGATTTAAAGAAAGAAAAATAAAGTAAAATAATAACAGATTTTTTCCACATCTGTATTCATATTCTCTGTAAAAACTCATAATACTAATTATAATTAATTTGAATGGAGCTACTATTTCCAGGTTTCTCCCCACAGTATATAATTTTGGCTTAAAGTAACAGAATCATTACAACTCTTCTTTTCAGATGTTCCCAGATATGCTCCAAGTAGGTAAGAGAGTGGCATCCTTCCAAAATGGCATAGTTCCAAGTTATTTTGATTTTGATCTCATAGTTATCCAGAACACAGTTAGGATGACACTAATAAATCAGAACTTCTTCCTGTGCCTTTGGAAGCTGCTCTCTGAGGGCCATAAAATTATTAGGGCAAGACTAGTTCCTCCGTGGAGAAGTTCCCTCAGTGGGCCCTGCACAATGAATGGAGACTAGCGAGGAGCTCCCTCAAGCCTGCCAGACTCTACCCCGGCACCTGAGCTGTCAGTGAGTGGGCTTCATGCGCCATCATGTGGCCAGGAAGGAGGATACACCCTGTTTGACTTTTCCAGGAATTCTCTTCTGAGGATGTGTTTCTAAGTGCTTCTCAGCCATGATCAGGCATGGTGCATAGACTGCTTTGTTACCTTTGTGCTGTCATGTTTCATGATTTAATGTTTTGCAGACAGTCTCAAGTGGGTCCTAAAGTCAGGACTCAAGCAGTATACACTGGACATTCTGGATAAAAGTGTTGTCCTGAGTGCTTAGCATACAGCTGATTAAATTTGACTATGTGGATACAGACTTGCAGGAGATTAAACCTGGCCTACAGACTGCCCTTGAACAAATTTACTTTCCTCTAAAATTTACACATGTAGTCTATGTGCTAACATTTTTAAAAAAGAAAAATCTGGACCCTGAAGTGAAGTACAAAACAGCACATATATCTCCATTATTTTCTTCTACATATAAAATAATTCTTGAATGATTTTTAAATGTTTTAGTACTTTATCTGGTGATGGCTCCAGGTAGGTCATGAAATTAGGTTTCAAAATCACAGGTAAATGGGAAGATCTTGGGGTATGCTTGCTTAGTACTGCTCAGCTGTGGCTATGTCTTCTATAATGAAAAGTCCTTGAGATAAGTTCTGAAAAATTCCACAGATGGCTATCACTCAAACAAAACTGATATTTGGAAACTACTGGCTTCTGTGACTACTAGAAGTGAGGTCTCAGGGTCTCTCTGTCTCTCTCTCTCTCTTGCCCTTTCTTTTCTAACTGTAATAGGAAAGATCACCTACAAGGACATCCCCCAAATGCACTTGGTGTTTTTTATCTTGAAGAAGCACTTTTGATAGTTTGTCAGAGGACTTAAATGATGCACATCTTAAAAATCACCTGTCACTTTACCTTTTTATCTTTACCATCTTCCCCTCTTCTCCCTAACTTCCCCACTGCCTCTTTCCTTACTTGCCCTGCCTATTCTGTTCTCTTTCTAGGCTGCAGTGCTTCCATGCTTCCCCATCTGTAGTCTTATTTTCTTGCCAGTTGGCTCCCCTTAACTGCCTCTTTTCCCACCATCTCACAGGCCAAACTGTGGAATCCTTGGCTGAAAACTGAGCTCCCGGGAGAGAAAATAAAATCCCCATTGGAGGTGGGGGAAGAGTACTGTGGTGGGAGTGAATATGGGAGACCCAGAGGGAGATGTTGAAAACGTAATGAGCTAGTGTAGATACAATATTGGGCAAAGAGTCAAGAGGCCTGGGCACACTTCCTAACTCTATCATCTTCTAGTAACCGTAGACCATTAACTAAGTTTTTCAGGCAACCAGATTCCTTATCTTCAAGAGACTTGAGTGGATTAAACTCTTTTCAAAGTCCCATCTAGCTTTTATGTTGTATGATTCAAACCCTGTCTTATTTATCTCAGATCTGCTACCCATCTCACACCCACACCTGCCACCTTACTTCTTCTGACAACTTTGGGTAGTCCTGTACCCAAATCCAGCTGAAGGCAAATCTTTTTTGCATTCTGGGTCCTGATCACAATTGTACTGATATATAAACTGGAAGAATGTCCAATTCTCCATTTGTTTTTCACTCAAACGTTGATAGCTATCACATCTAGCTTGTGGAGTTTGGGGTGGACATAGTTTAAAAGATTTTATTTATTTATTTTACAGAGAGGGAGGGAGGGAGAGAAACATGAATGTGTGAGAGAAACATCAATCAGTTGGCTCTTGCACGCCCCCAACTGGGGACCTGGCCTGCAATCACAACTCAGACTGAGAATTGAACCAGTGACCATTAGGTTTGCAGGCAGGTGCTCAGACCACTGAGCCACACCAGCCAGGGCCAATTTTAGAGTAAACTAATATAAGGCAGCATACCTGAAGTTGTTAGCACACACTTTCTGGTTGTCTTTTCCACAAATGTACCCATGACAAATATTTAAGGTTAGCAGATACATTAGAGAATGACCTGGGTATACATATATCACAAATTCACATATTTTGATACAACATGCAATTAGCAGATTTGGCTCCATATTCTGAGTCTTCAAATCCTAGTAGTGCTGGCTGCACATCCAAAACCTGTACTGTTGTCAACATGTGGAGAAGAATCTTGTTTTCATTTATTCTCAAAAAAAATTCTGTTGGATTATTTTCCAAGACAAGTCTTTGGGATATATTTTGATGCTTTGGCAGCCCTGTAGTGATAGTAGTTAAAATGTCAATGAGTGACTTGAATTTGAAGTGATACAAGCACCATGAGTTAAAGTGAGTTAGCAAAATATTTGACGTAGAAGTTTAAAGAAAGGAAGCTATTATGCTGCTTCAATTAAGATTAGGTTTATTTAGGGAGAAATCTAGATCGATTATTCAGAAAAGGTATGTTCATGGGCCAATGTGGTAAGCATTCCAATTAAGTGAAATGCCTGGAGTAGGCAGTGCCATGTAGCAGACTAATGAAGAAGAACTAGCAAACTCTAGACATTGAGTTAAATCAAACCCAATGTAATGTTTGCTAGCTGTGTGACTCTGGGCAAGTCACCTACCTTCTCTAATCAATGGTTCCTCCACCTGTAAATAAGGAATAAATATATCTCTATGTGCCTTCCCCTACCATCATTTAGTGTGACAATCTGATGGCATTCCAAGGAAAAGAATCAAAAGCAATGTTTGCCACATTCTGGGAACATAATAAATGTGGGTTAAATTTCACTTTTTCTTTTTACTTAAATTAAATTAAAAAATACTTATTGAGTATATACTCTGTGCCAGGCACTGTACAGGGGCTGGAGGATCTAGAGATCAATCCCCAATTAACAATGGTTGGTCTCTAAGTTTTAAAGCTAAAACTGACAATACAAAAAATACCTTAAGAAGTATTTATTCTTAAACATTCAGGGTATGCTTTATGCAGACACATATTTGGGCCATCTGGACTACCTTCCACAACTTCAGTGCTGTGAGGTGAGGACAAACACTGGGAACAATGATCCTGGAGCAGTAGACAACCCATACTGTACATGTTATGTCACATGTGTATGCATGTCTTTTAGGAAGATTTGTAAAGCAGGGACTCAAAGGAAAAAAAAAAGATTTTTTAAACCCTCAATTAATTAAGAAGTGTTGGGAATCACAATACCTCCTTACCCCAAACATCTCATTAACAAGTTTGTGCTTTGCTTGACTAGTTCATTCCTGAGATAATTAGTATAGGAGCTGTGGATAGAAATGAGTATTTGTATTCACAGGTCAAAAGCAAATGAGACTATAGTGGGAAACAAACCTGGACATAGGCACCAGTCATTACATTAGAATGATTTTTCACTTGTGTGGGAAACAAATGAAGGACTCTCTCTAACCAAACACTGACCAGCACTACCCTGATTCTCTTATAACTGAGACATCACAACAGAGCAGGGCATTCTTCTCTTGCCATAATGTGGACAAATTTCCAGGCCAAAATGCCACAATGGAACTTTATTAACCAATTTCTTAAAATTATTTCTCCACTCTAAAGGGAACCAGATTCAGAAAGAAATGATTTAAATTTACCTTCAAAAAAATGTTTACCTTCACTTTTCCTAGGGCTCCTTATGCTTCAGAGAAATGACTCACCAGTAGAAATATTTGTGGTCATACTTACCTGAGCCTGCATAGAATGTTCTTGATTAGGCTTTTTATACTTGGGTGGATTGCTGGAAATGTGTAGAGATGGAGTTCTTTATCATTACATTAAAGTTTCATGGGGCAACAGACTTTACTCATCATTTCAGGAGCCAAGCTGGACTCAGAAAGAGCAAGATGAAATGAACTTATGAAAATCAAGTTTTCTCAGTCCCCATTCATCTCAGTACATTAGCAGCACTGGGCCCAGATTTGACCTTGGATGGTTTAGTCTGGATGATTCTGGCTGTAATGTATGAATCAGGCAGAACATAGCTTGATTTTCACTTTCATCAGCTAGAGCTTGGCTTTGAAGAAGTCACGACAGTAAAGAAACTTATGAGAATAAAATGACCACTGGGATGCTGAAGGTCAGCACTTCAGAGATTTCCAAATGCTTTTTGTTTGCTTTCTTTAGTTTTTCTTTGTTTTTTAAATGGGAGAATACACATATTAATTTTAAATATATTTTTCTTAGAACTTAATTACATTGTTTGGTCACTTTATTATAATCTGCTCCGCAGGGCAAAAAGGAAAGTTCTCCTGGCATCAGCAGGTCCTCATTAGCATATAAGCAAAGCATTCACCTTTATATCTAGGGTGTGAGTACCCGACTTCATCATCTTCTAGCGGTGAGTCTCCAGATCCTACAATAAAAAAGAACAGAAACTGCAGCAAGAAAAGCCACATGATATGGATGAATATTTTGAAGCACTGCTTTGGCACAGTCCATGCAAGAAGGGCTATTAGAATGCAGAGCCAAGAGTAAAAGCTTCTATGGCCATTCATGAAAGGACAGGGGACCTCTCAGAGTGAACCTGGCTGGGTTGGGATAACTAGAGCCAATCAAAATGAGCCTCAAACTGTTTGCGAATCACCACGTGCCAAATGAAATTCCGGACTCGGCAAATTCACTCTGAGGAGATGCCAATGTACATGAATCTCACGCCAGGGGAGACACAGTGAAAGGTGTGTGACTCAGACATAGCCCACAGATTCTCCAGCAGTCAAAGAACACCCAGCAGAACTGGGTGTTTTATGGTACCTGAAAATCAGTCCATCTTGTGAAGTGAATTTGAGTGGAGCATAGAGAGGCGAATCAAATGTTTTAGTGGCAAAAGAAATACAAAGCTGCTTTGGTATATTTGTAGGAAATGAGGATCAAAATCGACAATCTAGATGTGTATTCAGAACCTCTCACCAAAGCATGGCTAAAGTAAAACTTCTTGATGAGTCTTGCTACCCTTGAAAACCATAGATTCAGTGAGAAAGTCTGTATTTAATTTTAAAATTTAAACTCATTTGGAAGTTGGAACCAAATCATTTTTAAAATATTAAATATTGAATTCCAGTAAATGGTAGATCCTTAATCTTTGAAATGGTACCAGGCCTCAAACTTCAAAATAGTAATCTTAAATCTAGAGATCTGTCCTTCTGGATTTCCTCATCTGACACTGACTGTTGAGTTGGCACCATTGTGGCCACACATTTACCTATAGGGACCCACAACCCTAACAGACAGAGATGCTCTCTATTTTTTTTCTTTTTCTTTTTTTTTAAAAAAATACTTTATTGTTGTTCAATTACAGTTTGAATTTTCCCACCACCACTCTCCCCCCACCCCAGCCAATCCCACCCCCCTCCCCCGCTCCCACCTTCCCCCTTGGTTATGTCC
>VMDR010029380.1:0-12769 GCA_007922815.1 Macrotus californicus | reverse complement strand
ATATCTACCTCCAACAAATGAGAACTTTTTTAAAACACGATATTATGATCACATCTAACACAATTGACAATAATTCATTAAGATCAACTAATACCAGTTCTTGTTTATTTTTCTTTGATTATCTAAAAATCACTTCTTATAGTTCATTAGTTTAAATCAGAATGAAACAATGTCCACATAATAAATTTGGTTGTTCTATCTCTTAAGTCTCTTTTAATATATTATAGTTCACCCCACATATACACTCACTTTTTTTTAAATTGCTATTTATTTGTTAAAGAAATAGAGTCACTTGTCCTACAGAATTTCCCACATGACTGTTCGCAACCTTGTGGTGTCACATACAGTGATGGTTAGTTCTAGAGGTTTAATTATTGGCAAAGAATACGTCATAGGTGGCATTAAACACTCATAGGTGATGTGACATGTATCACATCACATCAGAAGACACAGAATGTTTGGTTGTCTCACTTTTTTTTATCTTCACTCAAGGACATTTTGTCATTGCTTTTAGAGAGAGAGGAAGGAGGGGTGGGGAGAGAGAGAAACACCCATGCAAGAGAGAAACATGGATTGGTTGCTTTCTCATACACACCTGAGGATTGAACCCACAACCTGGGTATGTGCCCTGTGCCCTGACTGGGAATCTAAATTGCTACCTTTCAGTCTACTGGACAACACTCCAGCCAACTATGCCACACCAGCCAGAGCTGGTTGTCTCACTTTTAATGATGTTAAGAATGATAAAAAATTCAGATTATATCAGTCTGACTTGACCATTAAAAATGCCCATGGTTTTAATAGTTATTCATGAGTGTTATCTCAATCCATTTTTAGTAGAGGTTATGAAATTGTGGTTTTTATAATTTTGTCATTCCTTAGGCACTTATTAGTTGGATATTGTCTAGGTTGAAGAACTTTCTCCCTTTAACTCTTTGGTGAACTTGAAATACAATTAGCACAGGAAAGCAGGATAAATTTTCCCCTTTATCCATTTCAGAACAATGAGTTGATGCCATAGGAAACTCCAAAACTAACCAATTTTAATGCTATTCTGAACTTGTGACTTTTTATAAATTTGATTTGTTTTAATCTATCACAATCATTATTCTTGTCAATACTCAAATTGTTTCATCTTCAGCCAATGGAAGATCCTTTGAACTGGCTCCTGTGTCTTTTTTACCAGACCCCAATAGTCTTTGATAGATTTTTTATTTTTTGCTTTCTAGCATGGTAAGATTGTGTAGTTCAAGCTCAAGCCTGGATCAAATATTTCTCTAAAAACCTTAGCTTGATCTTAAAACAATTTGAAAATAAAAAAAATTCTTTACAATGTGTTTTCCATACTTATCATGTGTGGGGGAAGAAGCTCATGAAAAATCCTTAATGAAACCTGTGCCAAGATGACCCCTAGAAGAGCATGAGCCCCTGAGCAATCTTCTGCAAGAGAAGGCATGCATTTATACCTCCAGCAGTGTTTAAGAAGCATCCTGTATGTGGGGGACACTGGGAATCCAATTGACTTGGTGTTCACTTGCACATGATCAAGTGAGAGACAAAGAAGAAACGATGATAAATTGTGATAAAGTGTATGAAGAAAGCAACAGGATAATGGGAGGAGAGAAACCTTGTGGGAGCTGGGTTAGACATTTTCCGCAGAGTAGTCAGGGAAAACCACGGGGCAGAGACATGATGAGTAAGAATGAGTCAGACACAAGAACCTTGTCTGAGGTGAGAGGTGAGGCACTGTGTCCCTGCAGAAGGAGCAGCAAGTTAAAGACTTTGAGGCACAAATTGTCCCATCCAAGATCTCCAATCTGGTTTCAATTATAACCAAAGGTAAACTTTCTTTATTGCAGTTAATCAGAAGTGGACCAAACAAATTAGCACTGATTAATGCCTTTGTTCTGTTGCCATCTGCCTGGGAGTACTGAAATAATTGAAAATAAAATTAGAAATTTTGCTACAAAAAGCCCCTGTGCTAGAGCATCAGTGAGTTGGAAATGGGTTTTAGGTCCGCTAGAAAAACTGAATGCAAAACTTGGAGAATTATTGATCCAGTGAGTAGTCTTACTTGCACACTGGGTAACTAGGTAATATCTGTAATACATTTACTGAACACTTAAATCAGAAAGGCCACATAATATTTGTAAGGTATAATTGTAACTGTCATATATGGTGGTGTTCTTAGAGGGTTAAACAAGTAAGAATGTAAATAGAAAGGAATCAGTGCTTATAATTTACAACGAAGTTTTGTCATGAATAAGGGATTGTTTTACAGCCTTCAGGGAAGGTTATGTATAAATCTCCTAGCCTGGTGTTTCTCAGATATTTATTCTCAGGCCATATTTTGTGGAGCCCTGTCATAAAAAACTAAAATCTTATTATCTTTATAGTAGTAATATACCTAAAATTTTTTTCATCCAAATGAAACACAAATTTTGAAAATTCTCAGAATGTGATCCCTATCCTTCCCCAGAGTTTGGAAGCACTTTTTAATTCATGGGTTTTTTTTGTAAATTACAGCTCATAATTTCCAGACCCTTCGCATTATTTAGATTCATTTCCTCCCACCACCTTACCTCTTGGCTTAGTTTTTCCTCCTCTACGCCTGCTCTGTCCAGGCATCACCGTATTGTTGTACAGCTTTGACTTTTTCTGATCCACCTGCCTAGAGCATCTTTTTCCCTTCTTCACCTGGTCCATTCTTACTCTGTCCTTTAAACGTAGCTCCATCAAGACTTTCTTCAACTCCGAGGTTGGATTGAATGCCCTTCCCTGGTACCCAGTCTAAGCTCTCTGAACACCAATTATCCAATTAGTGTGCAAATTCATTGGAGGCACATAAAAAAGTGTCCTCCAGAACTGGTGGTGGGAAATGGTATTTATGTGCTCAAAGTTCCCTTGCAATTTAGAATTCAGTGATTATGTCATTTGTAAAAGTGACTATATAAGGAGCACCCAACTCATCCCCTCCTGGCTCCAGTGTATTTCAGACCCCCAAAAAGAACACAAAATTCAAATAGTATGCACTAAACTTTAGAAAACATTCCACCGAGAAGTGAAATTGACAAAAAATATATGTAAGTTTAAAAAATGATACATTTTTGATATAATTATTTATGATGGCTAAAATTGGGCATAGTTGAAGAACTCGGTTACAATTAATATTTAAATAATGCGGAAAATGGCAGACTACTGTCTCCTAAATTTAGCAAGAAATGCATGGAGTTAGATGCTGCTCTCCAAGAATGTGGTAGAAATAAGGACTCAGTTGACCATCAAGTATGTATATTCTCCCAAAAGGCTCTGCTTGAGATGCTTCTTCCATGAAGAAGTTTTTACCTCTACATCTCCATACCTTATCTGACTTAGCCCAGATGACCATCTTCACACAGGGACAGATGAAATATAATGATTTAGTAACTAGCCCTGATTTGTGTGGCTCAGTCATTGAGCATTGGCCTGTGAACCAAAGGGGTGCTGGGTCGATTTCCAGTCAGGGTGTGTGCCTGGGTTGTGGGCCAGGTCCCCAGTAGGGGGGAGTGCAAGAGGCAATCACACATTGCTGTTTCTCTCCCTCTTTCCCTCCCTTCCCCTCTCTCTAAAAATAAATAATTTTTTTAAAAAAATTAGTAACTAATTAACTTATCCTGTAAGCATTTAGTAAGCACCATCAGTATGTAAGGAACTGTGGATGACCTCTAGAGTCAAGTAAGGACACACCCTGCTCCTCAAAGAACATGGTTCCATTATTTGTACTCATTAGTTTATCCTACAAATGTATTTGTGAACAGATTGCTAATGAGTATTATAACAAAATAACTAAAATTTCAACAAAAACTAAGGGAGTAAACAGTTGAATGAGAAGGGGAAAAATATCTTTCACTTTATTGTCTGATTTATTTCCTAACAAGGCCAGCAGTCCTTGAGCTGCTTTTTGTTAAAAATTTGGATTTTTAGAGGCCATTATTTCCTAAAGATAGATTTTATTTTTTTCCTTTGCTTTCCAGGTTTTCAAAATGCTTTTGATCAAATCATTTAATGGAATAATTTTTGAAAATGTTTTAAGAGGACCAAGAAGATGCCTCATGTTATTAAGCTTGTGCTTACTGAGGGTCAGTTTTTAACTGTAATTTCACTTTTTAAAATCGGCTGACCTCACCCTAGCTAATGTGGTTCAGTGGGCTGAGCGTCATCCCACATACCAAAAGGTCACTGGTTCCATCCTTGGTCAGGGCACATGCCTGCGTTGCAGGCCAGGTCCCTAGATGGTGGCACGCAAGAGGCAACCGATCACTGTTTCTCTCACACATCGATGTTTCTCTCCCTCTCTCTCTCCCTTACTTCCACTCTCTAAAAATAAATACATAAAATCTTTAAATTAAAAAAAAAAGAAAGCCTGACTTCTGCAGCAATATGTTTAGATGCCTGTGAGAAGTAGGCTGTGATTTCATGATATCACAGTCAGAGGAAGTCAAGCAAAGGTGCCGTGGCTATGAACATTTTAAGGCTGTCTTTCAATCAGAGGTGTTTCCAGTGTGCTCACCAGTAGGAGAACTTCTAAAGAGGTATTAGAAGAGACAGAGAGAAAAGAGATTTTGCTTTTCTTCACTTCTTTTAAAAAATCAACTTTAAAGGCAACTAGTAGTTTCAATTCTTAGATGTTAGAGACTTTTTAAAAAAGTATTAATATGTAAAAGTGAGATAAAACAATGTCCTAAAGTCACATTTTACCAAACAATCCTGAGATACAGCCAGTGAATGTACACATTATATATGTCTATGTCTACGCACAAACACACTCTTCAGTGCATGACCGAAATGAAATATAACATGTGTTTCCAGATCAAGAGAAATACTTAATAAAAACAAAACCTCAAGACTGTAAATTCTCTCAGAGTATGAGTTCCGTGGTACTGTGGACTATTAGCAAGGCAAGGTGGAAGGCACTGGTAATTCTGTCGATGCTGCTGTACAACTAGAAAACCGAGGGGGAAGAAAAGAACAAGTAAGGGAAGCGTCGCCTTTAGCTTCTTCAGCACTTGTAACGTGTTCAGATGTAACTTGCAGTGGAATTCTCAGCAACACGTTGTTTTTGTTCTTAGGATCTCCTTTCATTTTACCTGGGCTTTAGCACCATCATGGCCTTCACAAGTACTTTGAAAACTGTGTTAGCAAGATTATTTTTTAGCTGACAAAACTGTCTCCCACACATTACCTCATTTGATCCTCACTGAAATCCTTCCACTAGGTAATTGCTATGCAGGGTGCAGACTCCGGGGTCAGACTGCCCAGGTTTAAAGCTGCCTGTTCCACTCCTAGGCTGGGAAAGTGTGAAATAAAGCTGTTTAGACGATTAAATGAGTTAATATTGGTAAGGCATTTAAAATAGTGCTTGGCACAGGTTAATCACTGTGAAAGTATTAATCAATATTAGTTATGTTATATACAAAAAATGAGGCTCAGAGATAGTCAATATTTGGTCTGAGGTAGTTCTTTATAATAAGTTAAACATTTAATGCAAAACCACAGGACTTCCAAGAGTAAAGGCCATATATTTAATATTGTTTAGTGCTACTCCTATTTAGATCTAGTTTCCTTTAAAATTCTTTTCCTCCTCTTTTTTTCTCCATTTCATCCTTTCTTTCTTTCATCTCTTTCTTTTCTTTCGTCTGCTCCTTCCCCTCCTCTCCTTCCTTCTCCCAGCCCTGCCGTCACCCTCGTCACCTCTTCCACCACTGCTGCCGCTGACATCACCACTAGCAACACTCACAATAATAAACTAAGTTGCCAGCAAATTTGAAAAGAACTTATGTTCAAAAATTTGTTTTTAATGGATGATGAAGAAGAAAGGAGGGAAGGAAGGAAGGAAATAAATGTGTATAATAGCATGAATGAAGCACATTTTAGCTGAAAACCACATTATGTTGTATATTCAACTTACAGTTATGCTCTGTACTTGTTTATATGTAAAAAAAAGGTCTGAAGAAAACAACCCCACTCACAATTGCTTCAAAGAGAATAAAATACCTAGAAATAAATTTAACCAATGATATAAAAGAAACTGTTCTTGGAAAATTATAAAACACTAAAGAAAGAAATTGAAAAAGATACAAATAAATGGAAGCATATACTATGTTCATAGATAGGAAGAATTAACATCATTAAAATGTCCATACCCCCCAAAGCAATCTATAGATTCACTGCAATTCCTGGCAAAACACCAATGGCATATTTCACAGAACTAGGACAGATATTCCAAAAATTTATATGAAACCACGAAAGACCCCGAGTAGCAACAGCAATGTTGAGAAAGAAGAACAAAGTTGGAGGAATCACACTACCTCATATTAAACTATACTGTGAAGCCATAGTAATTAAAATAGTATAGTACTGACATAAAAACATACATGTAGATCATTGGAACAGAATAGAGAGACCAGAAATAAACCCACACCTTTATAATCAATTGATATTTGGCAAAGGTGACCAGAACATACAACGAGATAAAGATATTCTATTCATTATTCATGACATTGGTTTGGGGGAAAAGATAAATCAATAAATGGTTTGGGGAAAATTGGACAGATACATGCAAAGAAAAATGAAAGTATACCACTTTCTTACACTGTACTCAAGAATAAACTGAAAATGGATTAAAGACTTAAATGTTAGACTCGAATAAATAATTGTCAAAGAAAGCATAGGCAGTAAAATCTTGCATATTTCTTGTAGCAATATTTTTTCTGATCTATTTCTTCAGGCAAGGAAAACAAAAGAAATAATAAATAAATCAGACTACATCAAACTAAAAAGCTTTTCACAGCAAAGGAAACCATCAACAAAATGAAAAGACAACCCATTGAATGGGAGAACATATTTGCTGATACATTTGATAAAAAGTTAATATCCAAAATTTGTAAAGAACTTATAAAACTCAACACCAGAAGAAGAGACACTGCAGAAGAAAAATTAGCGGGCTTAAACAGAAAGCAAAAGAAGCTACTCAAAGTGAAAAATCAATGCAGAGTACTGAACTGAACAAGTTTTATGACTTGAAATCAATAATTCACATAAAATTATTATCTAGGAAAATACAGAAGTACTTGTGTAAAAATTATAATAGTGTGTGCATTAGAATGTTGTGATAGTAGATAATTTTGTTGCTCTTGTTGCTTTAATTTTCAAAATGTATTCATTGCATTGTATAGCACTGGGTGTCCGTACACTGTGGTAACCAATAGGACACTAGAGATGAATTGAGTATAGCTCCTGTTCTTGAGTGGTTCTCAGTCTAGTAGAGAAAACAGACATGTAAACATATAATTGCTATAGAGTATGCAGAACTAGATAAGAAAGAAGCACTATATTTGGACTTTGGATGTCCAATGAAGTTCTCCAAGAAGAGATACTTTTTAGCTATAATTTGTGGGGGGGGGAAAGAATTCACTAAGTAAACAGGGATATAATTGGAGTGGAGTTGGAGTAGAGTTGAAGGAGATAGAGAATTCGAAGCAAAAAATCAGAATGGGAAAAAGAATTATGTGCATGCTTGGAGAACTACAAATCTTTCATGATGGCTTACAACCCCAATTACATGCATAGGTGAGGAGGGATTGAGGCTGGAAAAGCCAGGGCGAGGGCTTGATCATGACAGCCTTATTAGAATACTACTAGTATTCTACAAGTGAGCAACAAGTGAGATTTTCCTATATTTTCTGCATAAGCAACATGTAGAACCTTGAAAACCACCTGGGCTTTATTCTGAAGGCACAGGGAATTATTGAGGGGTGTTACACAGAGTTGCAATGTGAGTCACAAGGTCAGATTTATCACTAGAAAGATCATATTGTCCTCAGTATGGTAGGTAGATTCAATGGGGGTAGGGGCGACTAGAATCAGAAACTCCAGTTATTCCAGGGAAGAGACGACAATGGCTTAGAATAGAGCCAGGATACATGAGAGCGGTGGGAGCAGTCCATTCTGGGTGCGGGCAAAAAGGGGGTTGTGAATTGTCTGTGGGGAATTTAAAAATAATACGAAAGCTAACTGAGAATCAATACACTTTATAGTACCACTATGCACCCTTTTAGTCTAAGCAATGTTGGTGATAGAACACTATTCCCTGGAAAGATCTTTTGTTGGGCTAAGCTCCCAATGATTTCCATGATTACCATTGAGTTTTAATAATTATATTAGTTATCTATTGCTGCTTAACAAGTTACCCCAAACGTAAAAACTTAAACAGCAAACATTATCCACATAGTTTCTGAGAGTAAGGAATTTGGAAGTGGCTTAGCTCAATGACTCAGGGTCTGTCCTGAGATTTAGCTGTCAGCTGGAACTGTAGTCACATGAAGGTGTGACTGGGGCTGGAGGATCTACATTCAAGCTCATTGTGGCTGTTGGTTGGCATCCTTATTTCCTCTCCATGTGGATCTCTCAAAAGGACTACCCATGACATATATACTATATTATTCATGCATATGTGCATATATACATATATATGTATGTGTGTACATATATATATTTAGAGAGACAAAAGCTGCAGTGTCTTTTATAGCTTAATATCAAAAGTGATACATTGTCATTTCTGCCATATTCTATTAGCTACAATGTGGCAAGGGACTGACTACACAAGAATATGAATACCAGGAGTAGGGATCATTGGGGGTCTTCTTAGAGTCTGACTATCACAATAATGCACACAGAAAGTTCAAATGGATACATTCTTATTACTTATTCTTTTACTTACTCTACTGACTCATAATAAACACTGTATGCTACATGGAAGTTAATTTAGAAAATTACCCAATAAACATTTATTCCCCATTCCCATCTTGTCCCCTGGCAACCAACAATCTGCTTTCTGTTTCTATGGATTTGCCAACTCTGGATATTTTATATAAATGGAATCATATGACATGTAATCTCTTTTGTTTGGCTTCTTTCACCAAGCATGTTTTTGAGGTTTATCCATATTGAAGCACATGTTAGTACTTCATTCCTTTTTATGATTGAATAATTTTCCATGTGTGTATATACCACAATTCAAGTATCTGTTCATCCATTGGTGAGTATTTGGGTTGTTTTTATCTTTTGGCTATTGTGAATAGTGCTGTTATAAACATTTATGTTAAAGTATTTGGGGGGGAGAATATTGATTTTGAGGTGTCAGTGATTATGTGAATGAATGTGTTCATCAGGTATTTGTATCTGTGGGTCTCAAGGGGAAAGGTCAGAGATGAAGATAGATTGGGGTCAGCAACTCCATAAGGGTTGTGGTCAAAACCAGAAGAAGAGATGACATCACCTAAGGAGAGCATGTAGAGAAAAAAGAACAGCAGATCGAAGGTAGAAATTAGGTCAAAATGTTTATTGTGTAAGAGGAGTCTGTCCGGAAAAAGTCTAGTCATTGTCAACATAAAGAGAATGGTTTGCACGAAATTGATGAAACCTGGCAGCCAAGGAGAGGGGACTGGAGTGCACATGAGAAAACAATGACGATTTCACTGCACCAATCAGTGGGGGTGGTAGATGCCACTGAGCGAGCATGTGTACTGTGTGGCCATGGCATTGAAAATGAGCCGGTAGAGCAACAAATCTGCTTCAAAGTTTGCAGTAAGCTTGACCATTCCTCCACAGAAACTATTTGGATGATTTAGAAGGATTTTGGGGATGATGCAATGAGTCCATTGCAAACAAAGTGTGGCACAAATGCTTCAAAGATGGGGGAGAATCTGTTGAAAGTGATCCACAGTCTGCGAGGACCGCAACAAGCAGAATGTCTATGGGCTGCAATCAACAGAGATCGGCGACTGACAGTGCAAAAACTGGAAGCTGACCTAGGGATTCCAAAAATGTCTGTGTCTGAGATACTGACGCAGGCTCTTGGCATGAAACATATCATGACAAAATTCATTCCATGGATTCTGCTACCAGAGCAGAAGCAACATCATGCTGTACTTGCTAATGACTTGATTCAAACTGCTACTAATGAAGCAGATTTCCTCAGGAAGGTCATAATTGGAGATGAATCGTGGGTCTATAGCTATGATCTGGGAAGGAAGGCCATCATCCTGCGGAAGTTGCCTGGGTTCGCCACACCTTCCTGAAGGTATAGCAAAGTTGCAGCAAGATCAAGATGATGTCACTATGTTTTTTTGATTGGGAAGGTGTTGTCCATCATAAGTATGCTCTCCAGGCCAAAAAATTAATAAGAAGTACTACTTCAATATTCTTCATTGGTTAAGAGATGCAGCTATGGGCAATTGGTGATTGGCAGCTTCATTACAACAACGTGCCTGCTTATGCATCACATCTCGTGCAGAATTTTTTTGGCAAAACATCAAATCACCCAGATGATTCAGCCCCTCTAGAGCCCAGATTTGGTGCCCTGCGACTTCTGGCTTTTCCCAAAACTAAAATCACCTTTAAAAGGGAAGAGATTTCAGACCATTAATGTGGTTCAGGAATATACGATGGGGCAGCTGATGGTGACTGGGAGAACTCTGTGAGGTTCCAAGGTGCCTACTTTGAAGGGGACTGAGGTGTCATTTACTATATATAATGTTTCTTGTATCTTGTATCTTCTTCAATACATGTCTCTGTTTTTCATAGTACATGGTGACTGGATACTTTCTGGACAGACCTCATAAAGACTTAGCTAAAACCTCTAACTACTCTGATCTAACACCTTGGGTATCTTAAGCATCAAACTAGCTCCCCATAGGCAGAGCTTCTCATTTATCATTGACTTATAGACTTTCTGGGATCACATAACTTCTTTTGATAACTTATTTAAGAGTTTAGTCATTTTTATTATTAAGAAATCCATTTTTTTCTAGGTGCTCAAATTGCAATTTATGACATTAAGAAATCACTTCCTGCCCTGTGGAAGATAGATAATGTTTAGTCAGTGCTCTCTGATATAAATAATGTCTCAGGAGGTTTTTTTATTGACTAAATAACCTCAGGTCTTTTATCTTTCCTTTAAATATTTTCTAATATTTAGATGCATTTTCAAGGTCTCCCATAATTTATTATATCATGATTCATTTGGACAGGTTAGTAAAACATTGTCTCATGCTCAGTAAAGAATGTGCTCTACCAAGCTCTTATGGTTCACCCTTTTTTTAAAGGATAGTATCATGTTCTATTATTATAAAAAGGAACAAGACAAAAGCACTATTGATTTATCAATATCTTTAACTTGTGTCCCATTGTCATCTCAAACCATTGGTGTACATGTCTACAGCATCATTTCTTGTATTATGTCAGCAGAGAAGGTTTTAATTTCAGGGCATATGTTAATGATGCCTTCACACTTTTCTATCAAAATTCTTTGTTTATACATAGCTCTAATTTATAAAGAAAACTTTCATTTTTTTCTCATATTATTTTTAAAGTGTTAATAATCTTGTCATATTTGTCATCATACTAGAATTGAGAATTTCCCTAATTCTATTTTGTCACTGATAGGGAATATTGAACAACAGTGGGGACCTAAAATTCACCGCGGTGTGGTAGCTTTCAATTAGATTGACACTGAGCTCTTCACCTACACTTTTGGGGGCCATTACTCCCCATCGAATTATGCTTCTAGGATTTCATAAACCTTTTCTTCTTTGCAATCTTCCCACTTTAATGGATACTGGAGCATAAGCAAGACGATAAATCTGTCTGGTGGACTACAGTTTAGCTCGCACGACTCTCAGTTGCTTCCATTTCCTGCAGGTACATTGCGGAAGGCAGTGATTGTGAGCCAGCCAGTCTTTGTCAGGACTTTCTGCATTCGGGATACATTGTGACTGACATAGCAACAATAATGAAATGCGAGTAATCCTGCCCTGTCAAGATGCTTTAGATGGATTTCCTTGTATTCAGGAGATGTCTGGCCTAAGGAGAGGAGGAAATCTAATCTAGCATTCAGAACAGTGCCTGTTCCCTGATGTCTAGGAGGAAGTAAGTTAGACTCTTGGGTAATGTGATTACAGGGCAGTAGTGTTTACTGCTGTGGAATTATTAGTATATTCCAACTCTTTGAAAGATTGGTCTCTTAGGTGCTCAAAGGTTGGAGTTAACACTCTTTAATGTATGCTGTGCAGGGAAACTAGATTGCCTCATTGGTAATTGGCTTTGGTGGGGACTGGGCACAGTGTGGTGTGGTCAGGGCATCGTTGGTCCACCAGGATCTTACAGAAAAACAGCCATTTTCAGTCGGCTTTCCTGGAGCTCATGCTTACATTTAACTTCCATGAATCCTTTTCACTTCATAGCTCTTATACAATGTCAACCACTTACAAAATGTTATCTCACTTAATCCTCTCAATTACCCTGCTTTGGAGGTTACTAGCTTTGTATTTGCAGAGGAGAAGACAAAAGGTTATCTGAGGTTACATCTTGCCCAGGGCTTCAGAGTGGAGGAATCAGGATTTGAACTGAGTTCATACAGAGTGGATTATGTGTCATTATTTCATTTTAAATATAATCAACGGAGGCTATGAACACTTTAATAAATTTTATAATTAATATTGAAAATAGTAGGGATTTTATGTAAATTTTCTGTAACATTGTGTTTTATCTACCCTTATAAAAGCACTTTCTGATTTTAATTTGGATACAATTATAAGTTTTATATAGTTATAATCATACCAAAATGCACAATTTCAAGTTCTAACTTTCTCATATAACATTTCATTTACATTTTTCCAGGTAGTCTAGTTTTTATAGTTATAATTTTAGTAGCTATACAACAGTGCAATCA
>VMDR010029379.1:0-12768 GCA_007922815.1 Macrotus californicus | reverse complement strand
TCCAACTCTAAAAAAAAATGAGGGCAAGAACATGTAAAATTGCTTTATAATTCTGTTCATACGGTTAATCAATAGATTCACTTGATTTTTGTTTAATTTATCTGGATAGGATTTAGGCTATCTTTGCAAAATGATTTAAAATGTTTATGTTATTCTCTGCTAAAAAATGGTTTTGGTGCACCTAATATTAATTCTACATACATTATCAAGATTATTGCTAGAATTTTTTTCTTTTGTGAGAAATACCCATGAGAAGAAATAGATAATAAAAAATGTCCTCTCACTTTCTACTTTTCTCAAATTTGTAATTTTAGTAGGATTTAACTCTAGTATTTACTCTACTCCGTAACATTTTAATTTTATAACATATAAAGTTTTGGAAAACTTTCCCAGTGATTTTTAATGAATTAAGAAAAAGGAATATTTTAACATCATGAAATGAACATGATCTTCAAACAAGAAAAAAAATAACAGAAAAATGTGCTTATTCTTGTGACAGCGTTAACTGTTCAGTTCTTAAAACACCTCACACCACACAATAATACTTCCAACAAACTGTCATACATGGTAAAATATATATATGGAAATTACATATGTAGTACATATTTTCATGAATATACATGCACATAGGAACAGCCAAGAAGATGTCATCTTTTTCTCAGAACTAGGACATGCATTTTAATTATGTTGAAACAAATTGACAAGATTGCCTGTTGCTAGAATCGTGGACTGGACATCTTCTCCCAGATTGTAGGTATTCCTGGTGTGATGGGGTGCGGTGTGCCAGGCTGGATGGGACCAGAGGCGCTGAACAAGAGCACCGCGCCCCTCCCCTTCCCTGACTCCAGGACAGCTATTTTTGGGGTGTCTCCTGGTAGCTAATATGGTGTCTGACGTGCTTTCCCTTTCCCTCTCAAATATCCACAAAACCACACAAAATGATAAGTGTTTGAAACAGCACAAGAAACTAAGTCATTCATTTGATCGATTTCCTACGTGGCACTATCGGTTCTGGGTTTTGACGGTGAATCTGGTGGCAGGATCTCTTGCTCTCGCAGGGTTTGCACTCCAGGGGAGAGGCCGGTGGGAGTGGCCAACAGCAATGTGGTCCTTCTATTACTCAGAGAGCAGGCCTTCCAGCTCGATTCTGTACAATGAGGTTTGTGTCACGTCAGCATCGCTGGCTTAGCCTCCCTCGCAATGCACAGAAGTGGAGATAGTGGCAGGCCCCTTCTTTCCCTGGTGGCCATTCGAGGCATGTTTCTGCGCATCAAAGCCAGCGTTTTTCCAGCTACACAGATCCAGGAATGCTCTTGTCCACTGCCCATGATTGCTGTCATTCCTAGACTCCAGCATTGCTTCCTCTCTGTCAAGAGCCCTGACTGCCACCTGCCTCTCCTACCCACGTGGTGACTGCGCCCACCTGTTTCTTTGCCTGGCTTCGTGGTGACCCGGGATTTCCGCAGGCCCACTGCCTCTCCCTGTCCATGAAGGACAGCCACGGGCGCTTCTCCCACCCACATGCTCAGCAGGCTGGGGGGGGGGTAGTTCTCCTCTGGATGCTCTTCCCACCACATGTTTCACCCGCCAAAGCTCTCCCGCAAATGGCAGGCAGGAGAAAACACATGGCAGGTTCATGAGTTTTCAGAAGTCAGTTCCCTAAGATGCCACTGAAGCTGAGGAAGGTCAGAGACTTACCTGGAGCAAACAGGTAAAAGAGAGCACTGTCATGCATAAATCTCCTGTGCGTGTTCGTGGATAAGGGCAGCCAGAAATAGTTGGGAGTGGGCGAGGGCTAGTCACTTCCTCCACAATCTGAGGGCCAAGTAACAACAGAACCAGATGGCAGAGCCAAATTGTCACCAGTTCCAGCACTGTTCATCCCGAATTGTGAGGTGCCAAACCATTCAGACACGTCTTCTGTGAGCTCCGGCTTCCTTTGGGTGTGCTCTCCACACAGCTGGCATGGAAGAGTCACAAGCCGAGGACCGCACAGCAAGTTCTATGACACTGAGAGGTGACAGCAGGAGGCCTTCAGACACAAGATCAGTAGGACGCCAACCGCAGGCACTTGCCGCGAGGTTTCTCTACTGTGACGCACATCCACGCAAGGTGCTTCTCTAAATGTTTTAGCCGATCCACATGTTCGCTACTTCTAAAACAGCCTCAAGTGAGAGTTTATTTTTAACAGCTATTGAGCTGATTTAAAAAAAAAAAAAAACAACACTCCAGTAAATGATTTTCCCATTTCTAAGATTCATGATTCCAGGTTAACAAAGGCTCTGCTGTTACAGGCAGGAACAAGTCTCGGGAAGTGACTCTGAAGTGCGGCCTTTGAGAATAATTCCGACTGGCCACCTCCTGAGTGTCAACTCCTCATTAGGTCAGATTATTGTTCCCAGAATGTAGCTTAAGGGTGGGGGGGAGTAAACTGAGCTAATTTTTCAAACTGAATTCAAATCGCCTCCACCTTTCCCTCCCACTGTAGAGACATTTGTCTGCTGGTTGTTTAATTTGCCTTTGTTGGTTCAAATCTTGGCTGTACTACTTGTAGGCACTGGACCTCGGACAGGTTCCTTGGTCAGTCTGTGCCTCGGTTTCCTCGCCGGTGCAGTGAGGGGAGAGCAGCAGCTCCCCCTGCAGGTTCTGCGAGGACTCCACACCCTGCAAGTGCCTGGCGAGCGTTTGGTATCATCACAATTACTAATAGCATTTAGTTGATCTATAAACTACTTTCCCACCAGCAACTTTATTGTGCCTTTATTTGAATATAGCATTTATTTATTACTTACTTAAAGTGCTTATTATAGTGTTTGCTAAAAATATACTTCTAATAGAGCCACCCAGGAAAACCCGACTCTAAATGTTCATGACAACATACATTCTCTAGCCCAGTGCCCCTTTCAACTCCAATAAGGAAGCTTTACACTGACCAGGCCCATTTGTTCGCCACATCCAGTGAAAATTCATTTGGGTCTTTTTTATTAACTGTCGCTGGCCCTGGGTCAAAGCCCTCTTCTGTTCCCTGAAATGACTGTTTCAGAGCATTGTCCACGGGCACATTCTATTATTTTGAGATAGTTTAGGCGACTTGACATCATTTACTTCATAATGTTACCCTTCGAATTTCTTACATGTGTGACTTACACGCTTTGTGCCCAGCTCCTTGACTCACCCAGCCACATATCTTGTGACTTCACTGCACTGTGATCATTCTCACTGAAGTCCCCAAAAGTCTCCCGAGGACCAGATTCAGAAGATAATTTGATCATCCTCACACTGTAACTCACGGCACCACGTGACAGCATGGCACTCTCATCCCTCTTATAGCTCCTCCCCTTTTTGCTTCCATCACCACAAACACTCCAGGTTAACTCCACCTCCCCGGGTCGCTTGCCCACACCTTGTCTGTCGCTCATGCCTGCATTGTCAGGGTCCCGCTCTTGGCCAGCCTCCTAGTCGTGGTCACCACCAACACTCGGCTGTTTCTCACATCGGCCTCTAGAGTCCAGACCTTCGTCTGAGCTTCATCGTAGAGTCTAGACATTGCACAACTTGCTTGAAAACCTTTGTACAAATGGTTGTTTTTTGGTAACTGGGATAGGCCCAGGGCCTCGTGCTCAGCGGGGACAGCGTCTCAAAAGTGGCAGGTACCGTGAGTAAAGAAACGTGGTAAATGTCACAACTGGAAGAAGGTCAGCAAGTGAGAGATACGAAAGGGGGAATGTCTGGTAGTTGCCAGTCTAACATCTCTGAAAGGATTCTTTTGCTTTAAGGTCTCATGATGAAATCAGCATGCAACTCTGAAGGTCAGGATTTGTGAGTGAAAGAAAGATGACAGTGAGGATAGAATAATCAAATAGAAATGGCCGCTGCAGCCAGAAGGACATTGTTTAATGGCATTGGACATACAGGGTGGAATTCCATGATTTCTGCCCAGTGGAGGATCGGCTTTTATTTTATCTTTTTTATTTTTATTTTTTTAATGCTGTTCCCGCACAGTTGTCTCCATTTTCACCCCACCATGCCCTCTGCCCCACCCTCGATCCTCCCCCCCTTTAGCTTTGTCCATGTGTCTATCCTTCATGCATGTTCCCTGGTAGCCCTTCCCCATTATCCCCTGATTTCCCCCTCCCCTCTCCCTTCTGGTCACTGCCAGTTTGTTCTTTATTTCAATGACGTTCAGTGTCCACAGTGGCCATTGACACGGTAAGTCCTGCACAGCATTCTAACAGCCTCTAGTTCCAGAGATGCTGCTGCTTAGGCCTAAGCCAGCGGCACTTGGAAGGTTACTTTCCAGCTCCTACGTAGCCTTTCCTCATTATAAGCAAAGAAAGGAAACAATGAAAACTTTCTAAAAAATTATAGGGTCAGAAGAAGAAAAAGGAACATAGAGTAAAAGGCAAATAGTAAACATTATGATTTAAAAATGCTTATAAAATGTATTTATGACATATTTGTATTTATATAGACATAGTATCAAGCAGAATTTCATGACTTTTGTACCACTAAAATGTGATACCAAAATCACACATACAATGTGTTGTATCAATAATAATTGATCCCGAGACCAGCAGTAAAAGTGACCATTGAAAATAATGACGCTAAACAAAGAAGAGACATTACTTCTAGACCTTGTTTAGGAGTCACGTGCCTCATTTGAGGAGTCACGGCCACCTCCAGACCTAATTCTTTTTAATTCATGTCAGAGAAGATGAGGGAATCTGACAATACTTCAGTCAGGGAAAGAAGTGGAAAAAGCCATAAAATCCCAGTAAAATAGCTCAATTCTCTCTCTGCAGGGTATTTTGGGATGTTTTTAGCAAATACAAAATTCATCGGAAAAAAAAACAAAAACAAAAAACCTGTTTCCCACACATTAGCTTTGAGTTTTCTTCGAATTCTCCTAATGTCTGAGCTTTGACAAGGCCGTGAAAATGAACTTGGTGTCCACCTTTAACTTGGCACTGAAGTGCACCTCACATTGAATTAGCAGGGACTTCCTAGTGACTCTACAAGTCCGTCCTTGCTCGAGAATGACAAACCACATTTTCTAGGCGGCACCACGCACACACGGGAACTCCCTGCTGTGGCTCCCCTCCTTGGGCACACACCTCTCCCTGCCTGCCTTCGCCAAGCAGCACTGAGAGTCACGGACACCCTTCCCAGGCACCTGGCCCTGGCATCTACGCATTCCCTCACCTTTGCACAGGTTTCTCATGCGAATATGATCATTGAACAGAAAAGTCTTAATTTCTGGTGAACAGCTACCAGGGTAAAATCCTTTGTTTCCATTCGGCCTCCGCATCAGTAACAGGAGAACACGTACAATAACGCCTGCCCGACAGCTACCACGATGGTGGAGACGACCTGTGTTCTCAGCCTACAGAGTGTCTGCTGCTTACCTGGCACCCACTCAAAGGCAACAATACTGTTTTTAGATGCTTTCCAAACAAGAGGAGTGAATATTTGAAAATCCCTGCATATCTATTCATCTGATGCTGTGAAACGGGACAGTTGAGCAGAGAGTCTTTTGTATACATTTCTTATATTTTGCTACTCTTACTTCTTCGCTCACTTTAATTCACTCACACTTTTTTTTCTTTTTGGCTCTAACTCCATTCAAGGCCTTGTATTTATCCACGTGGCAGCTGGTCCAGGTGGGCGGAACAGACAGCAATGAGGTCTTGAGGGTGCCTGCCCCTCCTGCCCCGCAGAGAGGCATGCTCCCGTGGGGTCCAGGGCGGCTCCCGGGCCCTCTCTTTAGCAGGGTCGTCGCCTTCCCGGATTTGTGCACAAGCACAGGCAGGATTCGTGAGGGGCGTGCTAGATGTTGAGGGGACAAGAGCAAAGAAGACCAAAACTGGCACCAACACTCAAGGAGAATGCTGGGGTGGAGCTCTAGACCCAGGGCATGCTGACATGCAGGGCTCGGGGCAGCCCCTCCTCCATGCAGGGTGGCAGGGGGGCTCAGATAAACCTTGGAGAGTGGAGAGCTTCTGTAGGGGAGTCACCTGCTGGCACTTCTTGTCCCCATGAGTGACTGCGTGATGAGTTTCCCCTGGAGGTCTGTCTTTGTTTCAGCTTCCCCACTACTGGTTCTTCAGTTTAGTGAGAAGAAAATCCCACTACCCTAGAATGTCCATGAAAATGCCCTGTGAAACATATCCCCTCCAGCCACCCTGGAGGGACAAAAATTGTAACTTCAACTGGTCACCAACCAGCGGTACAAACCCAGACAAGGATGCCGTGGTGCTCTGTGTGCAGGTGAAATGCGTGGTATGACCTGGTTGTCATCACAAATGAGATCGGACACCAGAAGCCACAGGCAGTGGGCGTTGGAAGCGTTTCAGCGCTCTGGGCCAAGGGCTGTCACCACACATGCACGTCAAGGCCTACACGCAGCTTTGCCCTGGGGGTGCTTTGCCGAGAGCAGTGTCACTGAGAGTGTAGGTGAGAAGTACATTTTTGAAAGTGCTGTGTGAACTCTGAAGGGCTATGAAATGTTCATCATTTTAATAGGACTTCGCAGATTTTGCAAAAGAGACTGAACACCAATGTTTGAGTTAATGTTCTCAAGGCTTTCAAAACAAAAACCAAATTAAGAATAAATAGTAATAATAATAATTGCTATTATCCATATTGTAATATTATGTATACATTTTCTACAAGTTCTACTTGTTTTTTGATAAGACAACTGCCAAAATATAAACTATAATGATGCTTTTGTATTCTCAAATATTCAAAATGTCTTGCCTACCGTGACTCTTTTTTCTTTTTAAAAATTTTATTTATTTATTTTTAGAAAGGGAAAGGGAGGGAGGAAGGGAGAGAAACATCAATGTGTGGTTGCCTCTCGTGGGCGCCCCCTACTGGGGACCTGGCCCACAACCCAGGCATGTGCCCTGACTGGGAATCGAACTGGTGACCCTTTGGTTCGCAGGGCAGCGCTTAATCCACTGAGCCACACCAGCCAGGGCTGCCTACTGTGACTCTTGTTCTGTTCAGCGATCATGTGTAGAGGCCACCACCCAACTCCTTTTGATTTCGAGAGGTTTAGTTATTTTTATTATGTCAGTTTTTACAAAAGTAATGAAATATAACATTCAAAAAAAGCATACAAACTGTTAGCATCATCTGTTCTCTGCCCTTAAGTATATTAAGATTTAAGGAATTCTTCCAAACCCATCGCTTGTTCACATTGTTACCGAAGATGCTCTTCTTTACCACATTCGTACCCTCACTCCCTCACTTGAACTCCTCACCTTATGATAGGTTCACACATAAAGCCAGAGTGAATACCTGAAGCTTCTCCTGGTGTGCTATCAGAATAACGTTCTCTTTGTTACATGCTTTCTTCTTGCTCTTGTAATCATACTCCAATTCTCCTAATTTCTGCCTTGCTATCCCTACTACTAGTTTTATAAAATGAAAACAAAATTGAATGTTATAATCATATCAGATTAGTTTCTTAAAAGTTTTTTGGTGAACTTACACACACACAGCAGGCCCTCCAATGACACCATTTGATAACATGTCATTTCACTTAGTGCTGCAGGGCCAGGATGCCCCTGTCCCCCTGGACTCCACCTGACATGGGATGAGGCATCTTGGAGTCACAAGGAGCAACTGGCACTAGGGCTATGCTTCAGAAGAGGGACCTTGAACCTGTGCTGCCTCATATCCTGACTCGGGGTGGTGAACACACAAGGCAATGCACAGATGATATATCATAGATTGTACACTTGAAACCTATATAATTTTATTAGCCAATGTTACCCCAATAAATTTAATTTTTGAAAAAAAAAAGGACTTGGAAGGTGGCAGGGCCTCCCTGACTGATTTGAAAGCCGCATTTGCAGCTGGATCTTCAGCCTTGCAGTATGAGAAACACCCACCCCAGGAACGCCTCTCTGGGGAAGCGGCTGACCACCCAGGTTTCAGTCGGGAGCTCAAAGGCCCTCTGTGGAACGTGCTAGTTCTGAATTCACACAATGGCACATAGAGAGACCACTACCCTGAGTTCAGTAGGAACCCTAGAAATGAGGTCTGTTCTTCAATTGTTGAGGGCTAATAGAAACAGATGTCACCAATACCTAAACTGATGAACTATGTAAAATGACATTCACGTACCAATGTACTTTAACTTCTTTTTCTTTCTAGTATGAATGACACTTCATATTACTATATTGCCACAAATAAAACATCTGAGAAGATTGTGTCACTTCAGACATTAAGTGGTATAATTTCATGTTTCACAGCATTTCTTAGGCCAATAGACCCCTATTATTCCCTTATGTTTTCATTTCATTCCACTCAAAATGAGCTTTAGTAATACTAAAATTCTATTTATCAGTGCAAAAAAGGTGATTGTAACATTCTGAAGTACAAATGAATAAGTGTCAGAATGTTTACGAAAGGCATTCTACAGCATTACTGATACCTTGGTGATGGCATGTCATGACACTTGTGTGTTTACTATTATATCATTTAATGATTTTTGGTTTTAGCCTGTCCTAGACATGAAACTGTAAAGAACTGAAAAGCATTGGAACATAAATGATAGAAAATAAGGAGACACCAACTTCAATATTTTAATAGCCTTAAATGCTAATTTCTCCTTTTAATTCTGTGACCGTCACTGGAAGGCTCAATGGCTCCATTTTCTCAAGTCTAAAATGATAACTTCTTTGTAAGCTTAGAACTTCCTATCATTCACATCTTTCCGAAGACGCCTCTACATAATAGTATCATTTCTTATAATGGAAACCTGTAACTATGTTGCTAGGCAACACAGTAATAGAGACAGCTACCACTGGATCCTATTTCAGTTTTCCCAGCTGAAAGCTTTCAATCATTGACATCCTGATTCAAAACTAATTTTATCCAAGAGGGTATTAGAACAAGGGATGGTAACATCATCAGAGGCAGTTTCAGTCAGAGGGAAGACGAAGTAGAATGGGCAGGCCTGTGAAAAGTCCACCGGCACATACTAGGGAAGGGACGTCTGGCTACCCTACTTAAGCAGTGCTTTAATTAAGGATTCTCTAGTTACAAAACACAGGAAAAAAGCGTTGAAATTAGAGAAGTAATTCTATATTCAATTCCTATTTTTGTCCCTGTTTCAATTAGTAGGGAGTGCCTTGAAGCAATTAATAGGTCAGCACAAGGCTCCTCACAAAAGGGAGACAAGAAGGTCAAAGAAGAATTTGATGGGGTCTCAGAGGCCTGAGGACAAGAGCTGATGGGACCAGGGGCCTGCAGAGGTGGGGAGAGGTCAGGAAGTGCCTCTCCAGGGCCTTCAGCAGGAACTGGCCCGGAGGCATCTTGACCTGAGTCCCGCGAGAGGCCCCTCAGAGTTCTAACCTCCAGCACTGTGAGAAAATCCATCTGAGTGGTGTTAAGCCACATGGCTTTTGATCATTTGTTACAGCAGCAAGAGGGACCCAAAACGTGTGCCTTTGGTTCCGATTACCTCTAAATGCTTGCAATTAGGGTTCTGTGCCTGCGTGTGCACGCCTCCTGCCTCACAGCTCCGAGGAGGCAGAGACTGTTCTTCTCTGTTGATGATATACCCAGCTTGGTGGCGGGTGGCAGAGAGCAAATCCCTGATCATATTATCTATATTTTTATTACAATTTTGACTGAAAATGTATTAAAACTACCACACAGAATGTTTTAACCAAAGTCATGTCCTTGTATTTAAACATGCAAAAAATTAGAAATTATTTTTTAACTAACAATAGCTTCCATTGGTTTAGCACAAAATTTCAAAGTGTTTGGAAGCACGAGGTCTCATTTTCTTCACACGATAACGTTGTAGGTAGGCTGCCTGGGGGCCAGTGCCCCCAGTAAAAGGTGAAACAGAGCAAAGAAAAGGTGAGTCTACCATCCATACTACACATCAATCAAACAAGAGCCCAAACCCCAGGCTTCTAATAGAAGAATCTACTGTTCCTTTCATCATCTGGTTAACAGTCGGCTTCCTTTACCTCACTGTGAGGGATGCATTTCCCTCCGGTCGTCTTACCTATTTTCACAATTCAGCGCACAGGAAGCCTTTTATCAAAAGAACTAGCCTCCCGTGATCACACAGTTAATTACTCAGAGTCACAACATTATAAACTAAATCGTATCATCTCAGAAAAACTGAGTGCAGACTGAGTCATTCATCTCTTGAAATGAATCGCGGGCAACGATGTCAACTGTCTCATGCAGGTGATGTAAGTAGCAGTGGCACAAAGTCTCCACGGTAACGGAACAGAATGTTTCATCCCCAGATCCAGAAAGAGCTGGAGAGTCTTAGTGCACAAGCCGAGAAATGTCAGCTAACTTGAAAACCGCACACTGCAAGCCCGAGTTCCGCTGTGACGTGCAGGGTGAACGGGCGAGCAGTTGCAATGCCGGCAAAGGGTCTGGGTACCCTTCAGATGCACACTCATGTGCACCTTCCTGTGCACACTTCCCGTGCCTTTGTCCTGACAGTACACAAACTAGAGCACTCAGTCAGAGAGTCCTGGGGGGAAACAGCAAATCAACACAGTGAGCAAAGAGAAAGCCCAGGACAGGCAATCCTAAAGGGAAAGTGCGGGGTTGTTCTTTCATCACAGAATTTTAGTATGCCGCATTGCTGGACCGCGCAGATTCGGCAGCAGAAGCCTCACAGGTCAAAAGTCGGAGTGAAAATTACTCATCTGCGCTAGGCAGCCCCTGAACCTTAACACACAAGTAACTTTCCCCAGTGACGTTATCAGCTCCCTGGAACTACTCAGTTACGAAAGAAGCCGCCATTACCTTGTCTTTCAGAATTGCTGTCTCATAGCGGAGAGTAAGACATGAGTAATTCTTCCCTCATTATCTTTCCAAACAGAGCCCTGATTTGCAGATGGCTCGTGCAACATCTCAGAGCCTGAATTGCATCGGCTTTTTACGCACCTGGAAGCAGCTACGGAAACACGCTACACGGTCATTTCGTACCAGGCCTGGAGAGTCATTTATGAAAGAACAAGTCCCTCCTTAAGTCACGTCACAGAGCCCAGTGCACATTGGGGGAAAGACGACTAGTTGTGAATAACAGGTCCATAGAGAAAACTACATGTTTTTGTGAGTCTAGAAAGAACAGAAGAAAAGAATTTTAGGTGCCTGGTACATGAATTGTCAAGAAAAAAAACGAAATACATGTTTTGTTTGGATGATCATCTTTTACCCTGTGAATATTTCACATTATTTCTTCACATGAGAGGGAAAAAAGTGACCTTCCTCAACCCATCACTGCTGACAGCACATTGTAAGAGTAGACATTATATCACGAAACAGCCCAAAGTTTCCCACCTCGAAGCAGTTTCAAAGATGGAAGGAAATGACATTTCTTTCACTTTCTGATCCCATTTCCAATCACTAATTTCTGCAGTCAGGTAGGAGGGTGATGAGCTGTGGAATTGGGAAATTTCACTTTCTAGCAACCTTCTCATAAAAAGCATTCCAAAGACATTCATTAACCTCTGGGCAGAAGTAGCAGAAGGCAGCTAACTTCTCTCCGCGTGGCAGGTACCTAGGCCCAGGACGCACCGATGCACAGGGTTCTTTGCCAAATCAGCTATCTCAGGGAACAGCAGGTTTGCTTTTTAGAAAATTTCCCACAAGGGCAAACTTTCTACAGGAAATGATTCATATTGGAGACTGTCTCAAAGTTTGGGTTGTGTCACCTGAAAGGGCTGAGTAATCATTGTGAACAATAAGTGCATGATTCTATGTGAAAATGAGTTTCCCCCCGAGCTGTGTATCTTGCTTTATCTGCTGTCTTCATATTCTCAGGACTCTAGCAGGGTACCAGCTCCTCCACAAGGCTGGCTCTGACTCCTCCAGCTTCTCACAGAACCTCAGGCCTCTTTCTCTTTGTTTTTCAGCCAACACCATGTTCTTAACACTATTACAGTTCTTACCACACTGTATTTATTTATGACTCGGTATTGAGCTCCAAAACATAAATTTCTATAGGCATGAATACTATCTGCTATTCACTTACCTCCCTATCAAGCATACTATATTATTTGGGGTTTTAAAAAAACAAGTCAAATTTGAGTCCAGTGCAGAGAACTGTGGTAGGAAAATGGGGTGACTGACACAGAGGACAGGGAGTTCTTAAGCAGTGAGCTGTTACATGGACCACTCAGTGCTAAATGTTGGGGAAAACTTGGAGACAGCCCAGAAACCAGCCCGCAGAATGGTCCTTCCCCAAATGGGACAAATTTGGGTAACTGAACACCAGCTACTGAGAGTAGTTGAGAGAAGGCTGCCAAGTCCTTGTCCCTTCCAGCCTGCTGCCTTGTCATCGCGGGACTACAGCTCTTGGGAGTTGCAAGACTTCAGCTCTCCCAGAGTTGATGTAAAACCTCATGGTAAAGATGCCACGTTCGACACACCACCTGGCAGGTGGACCACCACTCGAAACCTCTTTTATAGGAAGGCTTCATTCAAATGTAAACATCTCAAAGAGGAAACATAACATATAGTCATTAACATGTGCTTTTGTCATATTCAACAAACATTAAAACCCTCCCTAATTAAAATGACTGCTATTCAAAACTGCAGGCCTGTTTTCAATGTTTATAGAAATGTTAATGATGACAAAGGTTTCTGACAAATAAGATAAAATTCCTAAGGAAAACTAGCCAAAGACCATATACAGCTAATTCACAAAAGAAGAAAGGCAAATAACTGAACATCGATAAAAAATAAACAACCTCAATAACATCAAAAATATTTTTT
>VMDR010029378.1:0-12771 GCA_007922815.1 Macrotus californicus | reverse complement strand
ATGTTACGTCTTGCATTAGCAATGCCATTGTTTCCTTTCATTAAGCTGGATAATCAGGAGATTGCCTTATTTGAAGGTTCAGGGAGTAGATAGAACTGAGATGCAAAAATGAAAGTCTGGTAGCTTTAAACTTAAATTAGCCCTTTTCTGTCAATTTTTAAAACTAGTTTCTCAGTCATAAATTTAAGCCACCTCCATGAAGCAATGCTTCCATGTGGTCAAAAACCAAATTTAGATATCAGGAATTCTAAATTCTAATGTTACATCGAGTCTATTTCCAACGGCCTGACCGTTTTTCTTATTGTATTTGTTCCCATTATTCTTTTTAAAATCAGTTGAGTATGGCTTCATTTTAATGTTTCTGAAGTCCTCTGAGATACTTCGAATGAGTGACTATATAATAGTCACTCAGATGTGTTATAAAAATTACTTAATGTTTATGAAGTATCTTGAAGACGAAATTGTGATGCACGTTCTAAGTTTTATTATTTAAAGAAAACCATTTTAGAGTTATGTTTGCTGATAAGTACTTTTTAAATTTAATTGCAGTGAAATCCCCTCGAAAGTTAACTGAGGCATGGTGAAGTGTTATTCGGGCACTCCAGAAAACGTTCCTTCCTTTTTTTTGAAGGGGGTGGTG
This sequence comes from Macrotus californicus, assembly GCA_007922815.1. Classification (NCBI taxonomy): domain Eukaryota; kingdom Metazoa; phylum Chordata; class Mammalia; order Chiroptera; family Phyllostomidae; genus Macrotus; species Macrotus californicus. The sequence goes on along the minus strand of VMDR010029378.1, from coordinate 12,131 downwards.
GTGTTCTTTTTTTTTAGTGTCAAGTCTTAGGTATTATAATTTTCCTTTTTAACCATTATCATTACTAACATCTAAAAATATTATATATGTGCATATATACACATACGTATATATCACAACTTAACGTGAGCAAAAGAGATTAGCATCATTATCATTTCAGTGTAAAGAAATAAGTACTTCCTCCCACTCATTTTAATTATCACTTTAAGAAATTATTTCATATAATTATGACAGTACTGAATAGTTGGAGAACTAACCATCTTCCCTTGGTGGTAAATGATATGAGTTATCACTACTAACTTACTACTAATGAAGGTTATAGTACTGTGGTCCATTTTGTTTGAATTCTCATAATTAGAGAGCAAAATACTTTCTTTAGATTTGACTAAATTCATCTGAGCTATCTGATTTTTTTCATTTTTATTTCCTTCTCTAAAACTAATGCATAGGGTGTCGTGAAAAAAGCCAGAATACACAGATACGTCACCTCCCATTCAAAATAATCTGGTGTCTCTATTTATCCAATTACATATACTTCTGGCATCTCTATCCATGTAGAACGACAGGGAGCCTATCTGTGATTTTGAAAAGTCCTTACAGTAACACCAGCGAAAGTCAGTGAAGGGAGCATGCCAACTAGGGAACAGAAGTAGCAATACCACCAAGCGAAAACACAAGCAACAGCAGCTGGCCAAATTTGTGGCCACAGAGAGCTGGAAGTCAGGAGAGAGATGTAAGAGAAAATAAAAAATAAGTATCATGGATGCGTAAGCTCTTGGCCTGGTCCTCTCCCCTGGAGGGGTGGTGTCCTGAGATGACAAGAGAATGATGGGTATTCCCTTTCTCAGTAATCGCGGGGTTGCTACACATTCTGCCATATGGGTTTATGTTTCCCGTCCAGTTAGCCAGTCAGAATGGGAATGTTCGGTGCTTTAAGAAAATCCGAGTTGACATTAGCATCTCCCACATTCATGTGACCTCAGAACATGTTTTTTCCCTTCTGTACCATTAACATCCCACTTTTAGAACTAGTGTTCTAAAATGTACTTTGAGGCACGATGCTTTAAGTAACCCAAAAAGGTTTAATTACATTTTCAGAGTTCCACATTCACAGAGAAGTATGTGATATGTTTTGGAAAGTTTCCTTGAAAAAGAGTTCAAATGAAAATTCCTCTGTTTCTGAAAGTGTTTCTCTTTCATCTATCAGAAACATAACTATGACCCGAACCATATCAGATAACTGAGGGGATGTTTATGTGTTGTGTTAAATAGCCTTTGTCTTAAAACATAAAAGGAAAAGTATAAAGAAAACAAAAACTCACTTTAATACTTCTTTTTTGCTCTATGATTCCAATTTTTCCTCTTGAGTTTATGGTTCACACGGCCTCTGAGCCTTCTGGTCATCTGTGCCCAGCCATGCTTATAAATCTTTTACGTTTTGGAAGCTTAAGATGTTTCATTATTTATCTGTATTTGGTAGGGCCAGCCTTGATGAATAAGACTGTTTATAATGTACTGCTTATTTCAAGGGCCTGTAAAAGGAAAAATAAACTGAACTTCGCCTGTGAACTTGGATATGCACCAGAGGTGTCATTTTTCTTGCTACATGACAGGGCAGAAGGAGACTGAAATCACCGATAGAGTTTTAAATGAGGATTTAGGGATCAAAAACAAAGCTACCTTGTGTCACCTTCATTTGAGGAGAAGCAAAGACACTTTAACAGTTAGGCTTGACCAAGTACTATGTTATGGCCCTCAGTTCATTGCTGAGCTTTCTCACTGTTTATGGGTAACACGAAAAGGAGAAGGTATCTGTAGCTCATTTCTGGAACACTAAGTAGCTTCAGAAACTAGAGCTACTATTTGCAAATTTTACAAATAAATGGATCAATAGAAGCAGCTGCTTAGAAACTGCACATGGCAAGCACTTTTCTATTCTAGCACATCTCAGGTAACGTATGCTTAGATTTCTCTGATGCAAAATGCAGGTAATAAGAACATACCTCTCTTTTAAGGATGTTTGAACGGTAACTGTACTTTGTTCTCATTATTTATCAGTAAAAAGTTACTGATAAAAACATTTTTCACAAATTATATTTTTGTTTTGAGCAATAAATTTTTGCTTCATACTATACCTTTAAATGTATTTATGATCATTTTGTATGTAGATATTTTCAAAAACAAACATACAAGGTTGAATTATTGAGAGAGTACCTGTTCTCAATTATCTTGAGTCCAAAGCCACTAGAATTAATTTTTCTAATCTTCACTGCTAAATAGGGGTTTGTGATTATTTGTGTTGATAAAGGACTAAGAGATAAGGTTTTGGATTTTTACTTGCATTACTTTGAGTTGGTTGTGAATCGCCAGGTTTAGGTCTAGGGCTATATTTATGAGAAGTATCTTGTTAAAAATGCAGCAATTGCTGGCAGAGCAAATTTGATTTTTTAGTTATGGTGACAGGCTTCCCCAAAACCCTGATCTAACAGAACAGTGCCAGTGTCTGTAAGTGGAGTTCTCTTTGTAGCAAAGTGTCTTTTACCATGAGTTTGGTTATAGTGATGGGGAAGATAATCCATAAGGATTATTAATGAATTTAGAAGCATGAACGTACAAAGCTTACCAGCACCTCTGCCTTTATCTCTACTCCCAAACGTGTGGAATTAACCATGTGGAAGTCATGGGCTCTGAGATAGATTCTGCCACTCTATGTTATTTCTTTTGATGCTGCAAAACAATTTAGCAAAGTATTCTTGGTTGGACTTTTGCTCTGGTAACAGAAGAGTATGCATCACATTAGATCTGACGGTTGAAGCTGTACCATCCCAATCAGATCCAGCTTATTCAACTTTCTTTGCTAAATTACAGTGTTGCAGGAAAGCCAATTATAATTTTACATTGAACTAGCCCTTATTATCTACTTTACTCACTGCAAAATATGGTAATCTATGCTAATCAAAAAATTTTAGTCGTTTATTTTTATAGTTTCTTGTTTTATCATGTCAGCCTGCGACAGCAAGTCTGTGTCCTTCAGGACAGATGCATGGGCAACAGTGTGGCGGCTGTGGGGCGGGGAGGGTGTAAGGGGACTAATGGTAATGGAAAAAAAGATAAAAAATTAAAGGACATGAATCGCAGAACGAAAAAAAAAAAAAGAAAGACATTTTGGGTGCAAAGATCAATGTGAAGCAAAATTACTTAATTTCAGGTATTTGTGTTTATCGAAGTTATCTTGCTGTTCTTATTGATTGATAAGTAAATATTAAAAATAGAAGGGTTTATAATATGTTTATATTAGTAAAATTTTTGAAAAAACATACAATTCTAGATTTCTTTCCTAGTGCTGCAGGTTCCTAGTACAATATGCCACAGAGTAAAGATAGGTTTTTATTTTCTCATTTATATAATGTTATGATTTGTGAATCTTCGATAAATTAAAATATGACCTTAACAATTTAAAATCTTTTGTATTTTTTGAACCCTTGAGAATTTTAGATAATACAGAAGGGACCATGGGCAGATAACAGCACTAGTTCAAGTCCAGGGCATCTAAACATGAATTTTTAATAATATTTTAAATAAAATATAATGAACATATTAGAAGTGACGTGATACACTTATGTAAATTTCACAATTAGAGCTGCATATTTTCTTCAGACAAATATCAAACCTATATTTGATGTTCAGCTATGCTTTTATTCACTTTAAAATGGTTTCTGTTCTGCTTAATTGGTTTGGATTTGCTCTGTCAGGTTTTTTCCCTTTATTTCCTTAGTGAGAAAGTTGCAGACCTGCTGTTTTATATTAAGTCCCCTTTTTTTAATAAGAAAGAAAAAGGCAAGCAAAAATCTAAGTCTTATTAAAAGTAGTTTATTCAGAGTTTTTGAACACTTCAAAAAAGTTTCCTGCCTTCACTGAAGCATTATGAAAATCCCATGACACTCTTTCACAGAAAACAGACACTAGAAATCATATAAACCACAAATCACATTAAAGATGATTACTTCTAAGATAATAATGTTAACTAAATTCTAGAAAAAATGTCATGGGAACACCACCCCACACCCTTCCTTAATTTTTATGAGAATTTGCTAACTCTCTTTATATTTCTGTTGTTTATAGGACAATTAGCACTATTCTAGTGTATATTGGTAAACTATGTTGGTGCCCTCGTAGCTTGAAAAAGTTCGTTTAATTCTGAATTACCCCAAGAGTTAGCTAGCAGAAACAACCTAGGGCCTTTGTCGTGAATGAGCTAACCAGCCTTCCCATTTTAGCAAGGTGACCGTCTCAGAAATGCCCAGACGAGAACGAGACCACTCACCCCAAGCTCTTTCTGGAGTGGTATGTGTGGGCCCCTGGTCAGTGTGGGACTAGGGTAATCACTGAGGTTACAATCTGTCTTTAATTTCATAACTGTGTTTTTTCCCCACTCTTATACAAAGGTAAAGCTAAAATACAGTCTTTTTAACTTTAAAAAAGGTTGAGTCCACCTCCAGGAAAATTATTCATGGAGTCTTTGAAGATATTATTATGTCATAGAGTGGTATTTTCTTAATTTCAGAGAAGTAGATGATGGCTCATTATTTTTAATCCATCAGTGAATGATTGTTCCAGACAGTTTCTCTTCGGATTATGTTCTTAGTTATTACTAATCTTGCAAATGGATAACCACAGGAAATTATTAGTATAAAATTATTTTAAGTTAAAATTGCATTTAACATTATAGGGAACTTTTAAATTGTGGGACAAGGATTCATAAAAATCATACAAGTAACAATAGGAAATTGTACAACACATATGTTCCTAAGATCGACCTCTATATGCAAAATCATGAAATGAAATTCATGAGCACTTATGGGAAAAATGGGGTTGGGAACAACACTCAGAATTTGAACTGTGCACACACATACAAATATGGAGACTTCATTAAAATGGTAGCATAGTTCTATATGGGTAAACTGCTATGAAATACCTAAAAGTTACAGTAAATATGGACTTTAGCTAGAAAGAGACCTGGAGTTTGCTGGTGAAAGAGCTACAGCCTGAGAATTATTGTGAAGAGGTGAAAGGGGGTTATCTGAAATCTGACAGGAAGCTGCGACACCAGATGTGGATGTGTGTGGTTCCTCACACGTGTGGTAAACTGAACAGCGAGTGTGTGTTTGCATTGTATGTATTCCTGCGTGGTTCAGCTCAGATGGGTGCAGTTTTCTGAGTCCATCTTTTGTTCCTTACATGCAAAATAATGCATAATCAAATGAGAAATTTTGTGTCATGCTCAAAATATTCCCTGTTGGGCATTTGCAATTTTTTTTAAAAAGTTATAGCAGAACTAAGTATACATTTGAAAGATGGGCATGCACACTTTCTAATTGAAGATGATGAGCCTCATGGTAAAAATATGTGACTGTTCAATGTTATTACTAACATCAGTGTAATTCATATGCAACATTTTGATCTTTCCGTCTACTGTTAGGAAAATTGAACTTCAGCCTCTCTGTCCAACTTGATTTTATTCATTTGAATTTGTTTCGCCTTGAGAAATAACATCTTACCTGGAAGCGGTGTCAGAATCAGAAAGACTACTGTGTATTCCTTTAAAACTTAAAAATCTTTCATTTGTCCACTTTCTCGTACTCTTATCTCCAGAATTTGTGCATCTCAAACCAGTCAGTACAAGAAAACATAGGATTCTTTATTTATTTAATGAACGAATGAATATAAAGGAGTAAGTGACATTGTGGGACATGCAAAGTGTATTCAGTGTATCCTGTTTCCTGTTATGTTTTTCTGCTCTAAGAGAAATTAACAAATACTGGAAGGGAACAGGCTTTGACACACTTTAGTGTTTCTGTGGTCCTTGCAATACGCTTTCATGTTCTTGCGCTAGACTTCAGTGCACACAGAGCAGAAAAATAGTAAGTTCTTTGAGGTGAAACTTCACAGTCACCATGGGATATTCAAGAAGGAGACCAATGGGGAGAAAGATAATATAGTCATAGCTTTGAACTTGCCCTGGATTTTACTTGCTAGAAACCAAGTGAGTCACTCTGACACATTATTACTAGATCTTTCTCAATGTAGGAAAAAGTGCTCCACAGTCCGTGTTGATAAAAGTGAAAGGGAGTTCACACATGAGAGAAAAGGTGGTCTTGGATTCAGTGTGTAAAAGAAGTATAGTACAGCTAAGATCTACTCCAAGACTCAGCTTGGAAGCCACTTTCAATGGCAAGTCTTTCCTACCCTTCTGATCCAAGTTATGCCTTTCTTTCTGCATTCCAAAAGCACTTTTGAGGTTATATTCTATTTCTCGGTTTCCTGTTATGGGGTGAGGACAGAAACATGTCTGTTTCATTCCCTATTAAATGCCCCAATATTTAGTTAACTGTCTGGTAGAAAGTAGGTGCTTAATAAACATGTATGAATGAATGCATTAGCATGGGAACTTAAAAACTTCTGTCTACAGGAAGAGATAAAAAACCAACATACACATGGGCTAAGAAATCATCTAGTGCATTATTGTAGAATAAACAAGTAGTGTCTAAGAAGAAATCAAAAAGAATATCATTTTTTAGTAAATAGTTATCTGCCGTCTGCCTACTGTATTTCACTCTGTTAGATGACATAGTAAATTAGAAATATATGGTCCCTGAAATTAGAGAGCTTATAGTCTAGTAAAATGCACAGCTACTAAATAAAGATAACATAAAAATGTATAATTCAAGTTTTCATAAAAATTACTACACAGTGTAACTGGGAAGACATCTATATGGGCAGTCAGGATGGGCATTTTTAAGGAGGTGATATGTAAAGGTGACAATTGAAGAATGAGAAGGGACAAAAAAAAAAAGAAGAATTAACTTGTCGATGCACAGGCTGTGAAGACAACAGAAGCGCAGCTGTGTGTGTGAGAAGCAGAAAGAAGACCAGCATGACAGCCGCTGAGCTAGGCAGGCATGCGGGCGGGGGTTGTGGCGAGGGGGACAGGCTTTCATGCAGGTCATTCTCCCTGGACGGTCTGGATTTTAACCAGGACGCAGTTGCAAGCATTTGACAAAATTTAGACTTAATGTTTTTGAACTCTGTTTTGTGTGAACATTACATAAAAAACAAAACAAATTTTGAACTTTGGTTAATGATAGGCATCCTTAAATATTTAAGGAAAAGTATAGTAGAGTCTGTTATTTACATTGTTTTGCATTCAAAAATATAAGATTGTTAAAGGAACCAACAGGTATATAAAAATATAATAAAACTGATAAAGTTACTGGTAAAATCGAGGTGTTATGTGCATAGATATTCTCTATAAAACTCCTTTAAATTTGATGTATATTTGTGTTCATAGTCATAGTAAAAATGTTGAAAAAGTTAAGTCAATGTTCAAAAATACTAATAAGGAAAGGTTAACATGCAAAGTTGCACAACCAAAGGGAAAGATTATTCTAGTATGTTACTATTTGATTATTTTTCTGTAAATTTTTATTTTTATGGAATCCATGCCTGATTTCATGATAATAACATATTCCATCGCTTTAAAACACATTTCAAATTATTTGCATGGTTTTACATCACGTAAACTATCAAATCTTTTGATGAGGTATTCTTTGGGTGAAGATCCAGGTAACTCAGACTAGAACTCATAGGTCTTCAACGGCCATCAGCACCTATCAGTGTGGCAAAGAGGAAGTGAACATGCTTGAGTCTATTAGTGTGATTACCTAATTGCAGAAGATTCTACATTAGCATTTTTTGTTTTCAGGTTTGCGGTTGACCTAAATGACATAAAAGAAAGAACTACTGTTTCTTTGAAAGTTAGCTAAGTATGGCCAAGAGAGTCGGTGCACTCCGTGGTCTTGACTGTTAACCCTTCTGTGAAGACTGAACCGGCAGAGCCGGAGAGCTGTGGGACAGAGATTGCTCTTTTCCTCCATGAGCTGTTCCCCACCATGAGCATTTCACTGATAAATTAGTGCATCACAGAATCACATTAGGAACCTCGTGCTTGATCTCCCCATGTTTTCACTGAAAACATTTCCCTTTTATTGATGTTTGTTCTTATTGACCCTTTGAGGTCAGAAGACAGAGTTTCTTTATTAAATCGGTAAATCAGGAGTATTTAATTGGCTCTAGAAACTTCGGAGTGGTTTTGGCCTATTCCAGCCCCAAACAGAGTTCTGACCAACCACTGTGAATTCTGCTTTTCCAAGAAGGTAGGGGGTGAGAGATTATAACAGGCTCAGTGTAGGTAGGCAGCCGCTCATTGCCTTCAAAGCACTGATTTTCTTGGTGTAGGCAAAATGCCAAAATCAATCTTTTTGACACACATGAAGAAATAGTTTAGCATTTAGAAAACTATACAGTTGCTTGCCTTTTTCAGAAAGGCCAGCAGACATTTTAAAAATAAAATAGGTTGCACGGCTTTACCGAGAAACGGATTTTTAGTCTCCTTGTTTCTCAGAAAAGAAGGAGATGACTGTTGGCATTAGCCACCGTGCTAAGACCAGTGATGCTGCAGGAACGATGAAAGCTGACTTCCATAATGAGAGCAAATGTCCTGGAGTCCAGGGGACGTTGCTGAGAAGCCTTTTACAGTGCCACCGCTGCTCATTAAAACCTGAGAAACAACACCCAAACTGCTCAGGAATCATGAGCACTCATTGCGAAACCAACCTTGAGGGTCATTCCAATTTCTACACCATCTTCATCGGAACTTAAGTTTTAATAAATGAATCCAGAGCTGCATCACCTCATTTACAGTCATTTCCTTTTACGACTCTTTCATTTGATTCCCTCAGTTTTCGATTCCCACGCCTGACTTCATTACTACTCGATACGAGGCACTGAGAAGTGAGGAAAACATTAAGAAATCATGCCTGGGACAAGCATTTCTAGACGACAGAATGCAGCCTCATTTATCATCATCATTACCACTAAAAAGCGATAGGTCAGGAATGTCGTCAGTCCCCCGTGTTTCAGCATTGTCTATTAAATTGGGGTTAATTAAAATGTCTCTTTTCAAGGTATTCCTCTGAAACACACACACACACACACACACACTTTTTTTTCTCCAGTCTTCTTTAAAGGAGCCATTATTCTGTGTCTTTCAGGGAGGAATAGGACTGACACGTATAGAGCATGATTTCATTTTCTAGACTCAAGAGGGAAGAAAATTATCTAGAGATTTGTGACTTCCAGACAGACAGGATTCTACCCCCCTGTAAAGGCTATATTCTATTTTTAAAGTATCATTATGTTTTCGAGTCTTTACTGTGATTCTCTTGTTATGTTAAAAAAGCAAAATGTCTTCAATCTGTGTTCTTACTCCTCCAGAGAATATATTCCCCCCTTTGGCGATTCTGAATGGATAACAATTACCAGGGAAGCTTATTTAAAGTGCAGATTTCTCAGCTCCATTCCCAGAGATTTTGATCCAGTAGGACACATGAGGGGTTGAGAAATGCTGTATTTTAACAGACCTCTGAGGAGGATTGGATGCTTGTGATCTTTGGACACCCGTTGAAAACCTCTTCTTTACACCATCACCACTGTAGAGTATTCCCGGGGTCAGTAAGGGGCGCCCCGAAACTACACAGGAGGGGAACCTAAACTGACACAGCAGCACATGGTGGTTCAAACTGAGTGCAGAACGTCGAGTGAGACTTACCAGTCACACCACTGGGATCACTGGGAATGAGAGGGTGAGGATGTTTTAGGCAGAAGTCAATTCAAGTGCTCAAACTTAAGGGCTATAGAGAACATGGTACTTCCTCGGATCCATAGGTAGATAGATCTGGGTGAAGCATGATATGTGAATGGTTGATGTGAAGATGAAGCTGGAGAAAATTGTGGAGAGCAGACTACAGAGTTCTTGCAGCCAAGGATTTAGGGAAACATCCTGCCAGCCAATCCCAGAACACAATAAGCTGTGTGTGCTTGCCACCATTCCTGTGCTCTTTCATGTTCTCAGGCTCCATGTAGTCTTGGGGCTCTCATCATTTTAAGAAGACAGCTGTTTTCCCTGTATCCACAACTACCAAGGATAGAAGCCCTACAGAAATAGCAGGTCAGAGGGTAACAAGTGAAAGGCATGGCTTTTTTACTATATTTTACTTGAATATAACTTCTACCTAATAATTCCAACTGCTGTCTTCACTGACATCGTCTCATAAATATTAGGAAGAGAACAACAACTGCGTGGTAAAGCAATGTCATGTGACAAAAATAAAAGGAAAAACTAGTCTAAAATTCTGCCATTTGGGGCCTGTGACCTGTATTTTTAATTATGTTTATTTTCTACTTGGTAACTGAAGGTAAACCAGGAAATTTTTGATCATTTATTTCGAACACATTTTATCATGAAATTTAAATAAATAAGTACGTATCATTATCCTCTTTCACAAATTAATGTCAACATACCCATTAACGTTCAGACTCAAGAAATCCCGTGTTTGTCTTTTGGCCATTAGTTGTTCAGCAAGTTATCCATGCCTATTTTCTCTTCCTGGTCAGGGTAGGTGTGTTTATATCTCTGCCTCTGTGTTGAGAATTGCCAGGCAGGAAATGGCAAGAAAATATGCACTGAAATGTAAGAAATGTAAGAAAACAGCTAAACTGAGTGGAAACCTGATGGGCTGACTCCCATCCCCTACCCCCCGCCACCCCTGCCCCGTGCACTTGACTTCTGTGGCCCCGCTCTGATCACACTGGTGTGCAAACATTTTCAAATGCAGAACTGAGTGCCTCCCAGGAGCAACTCCTTTTCCTCTCTTTTTTCTCCATTGAACTTTGAAAGTGGGAGGGTTTGATTTTTTGATCTGCCAAGTAGCTGTCAACTCTGAACAACTAGATTTTATTTCCTGTTTCATTTCTCCATCTGGATTGAGACTTGAACAAAACAGCAACCAGTCGAAACGGGTGTTGGGACGAGAAAAACCTTTGACTCCCTAAGGCCTTGAGAGAATTCAGACACAACCTGCAGTCTGTATGATGAGACAGTAAACTTCACTTGGGGTTTTCTTTGAAAGAATGACTGTTATTTAAAGGAAGGTGCAAAGTGTTCCTTCAGATAGAACTCAGACTTCTGAGACCTCTTTCAAACCAGTTTCAGACGCGTTATCTAAATGCTACTTTTAAAGTACTACCTAACCAGCTAGAGGAGGCCTTCATTAGCAAATTCACTTGTTATTTGCTCTACTAAGTAGGGTAGTGCTTGTTTAGGGTGGGTTTTGCTTTCTCAAATTGCCCTCCTTAAACAAACAGAGCAAGGGAAGAAAGCTTTTAGATGTATAACATGAAGCCATTACAAGAAGCTGAAAGTCAACCCATGAAAGAAAGGAGCTGTTTAGTGGGTTTCCAGTTAAGGATCTGGGTGGTGCTGGAAGCAGAATGGGGGATAATAGACTCCTAGTGACCAGGCTGTCAGGAGACAGAAAACTGTAGCAGCTTTGTGGGAAAACAGAATCGCTGGGTTTGCCCACTTGACCTTTACTCTGAATAGATGAGCTTAAGAAGATCACAAAAGGCTTTGCAAAAAAGTGGTCTGTTCAGTTCTTTTGGTGCCAGAAACTCCTCTTTTGTTCTGGGGAGTTTTCAGTTTGTTTCTTGGTGTCCTTGAAGGGATTTCTTGGTATCTCCATTATCGTACCATAGGTACGTGTTTTAAATGAAGATATTGCTCTCTCTATGGGCATCACGTCTTGGTGTGTTTATGAAGAAGGATTACTTAATAGAAACTCCAGATCTGTACATTCCACAGTATCACCCTATCCAAGCCTTTCATTGAGTCCCTTTCTAGGTTTCTGGATAGTTGCGTAATCTTATTTAAATCGGAAACATAATCACCACTAGAGAGCACGATGCGTAGCGAATGCATATATGCTGCCGTGCAGATGAAAAGTCTTGCAGATTAATTGCCAGCATTTCCTGAAAATGAGGCTTGACAGTAGTGGTTCATGTCAAAAAGATCTGGGAGATTTTAGTTAAGTACCAGTTGAATATGTGCCAAGGGTGTGATGTGGTAGCCAACAACCCTATTTAATTGCAGTTGTATTTATGGGGTTATCATGTCCTGTCCTTAAATGCGTGGACGTTGCACATTTTAAAGATTGTATCCACTTGTGAACAGCACA
>VMDR010029377.1:0-12773 GCA_007922815.1 Macrotus californicus | reverse complement strand
AGGACATCCTATAAAAAGCGGGCTCCGAATCTGTATATTCAGTGTCAACAGGGGAAAAAACAGGGGCTTGATTAAAAACCTGCTTAATATGCTTGAATAATAACTTAACAATCAGATTAGACCATGGCACAAAACAATTATAATCACCAATCTAGGGATAACTGAGAACATATGGACTTGATATTAAATTATATTATTAAATGTATTATTACTTTCCTTAGTTATAACATTATACTTATGTAGAAAAATGTCCTCATTCTTAAGAGGTGCATGCCAAAATATTTAGAGATCAAATACTATGATGTCTGGTCAAAAAAAGAAAAAAGTAGTGTATACACGCACACTACGCAAATATGGCAAAATATTAAGAATGGTTGAGTCTAGGTAGGTCTTCACTATGCTCATTTCAATTTTTCTGTAAGAAAACTTCTGTAAGTTTTCATCATGTTAGGAAAATGAAATACAAAAATGGCTACTAATATAGATGACCTGATGCAAATTCTTAAACATCTTTGGGGACTATTACTCTATAATTCTACAACAAAGATAATATTAATATAACCACACAATAAAAGACAATGTTTACTAGAAAAATGAGAGTACTTGAACACTTTTATTATAAAAAGAACCCTTGTGGCAAAAAGCAAAAGATGGTAACTGATAGCATATGCACAGGTACATGACTGTGCATCTGTTCATTTTAGGACATCATATATAAATTCCCTGGGGGGAAAAGAAACACATCAATACACAGGGGTGGGAAAAAGTGGATTAACAGGTGTTGGCACGGAAAAAGACGAGCAGGCTTTGATCATTACATTAACTCAAAAGAATGTCACAATGGCACAGTGCACTCAGGTACAATCTCCTAACTGCTCAGTGTGCCAGCCTTCATTACTTACACCTGAATTTCAGTGACCTGCCTGGGTTAGCCCCAGAGTCTCCTGAGGTGGCTGAACTCTGACCCACTTTCGCCCACCCCTGTATAAATGATCATGATGGGTAATAAAGTTATAGATGCTTTGTTTTCTTTAGAGTCTCCAATTTTCTACATCAAGCACATTGTCAAAATATTTTTTAATTAGCAAAATGTGTGTGGAGAAAACATAATAAAATGTACTCTCTGTTAGGATCTTTTGTATTTACCTTTCCTTCTGTATTAAATAAACAAGTTTCCTTAAATAAAGTTTCTCATTTGAATCTTTTTAGGAAAAGTTAAGATGGAACAAGGAGATAAGTGCTTGCTAATCATGAACCTTATCAGTCTTTCAACAGGTCTTCCAAAAGGCAATTAATTTTCTACTTAACGGTATATCACAAAGGACTTGTAATGAAGGGCATAAAACTACCCCATTCCCAAAAGAAAATCTCAAAATAAAAACTTCTAGGACATGGAAGCAAAACCTGCTTCTATCAGGCAGCTGACTTACACACAGCTAGAGTGATGACCAACCCTGCTGTTCATATCAGAGCCACCTGTGCAGCTTTCAAAAATTATACAGATACCAAAGTTCCATCCCATGATACCCAGATTAAGTGGGTTGGGGTGATTTATAATAAAAGTAAAAAAAAGCCTGACAAGTGATTCTGATATACAAGGTCGAGGACCACAGCCAAGGGTGTCCAACGCTGCATGCAGCCCAGGATGGCTGTGAATGAGGCCCAATACAAAATTGTGAATTTACTTAAAACATTAGGACATTTTTTTGTGATTACGTGTCACAATGTATTTAATGGGTGATCCAAGACAACTCCTCTTCTTCCAGTGTGGTGCAGAGGCACCAAAGGGCTGGGCGCCCATAACTCTGCTTACTTGGACTTACTGAACGGGTTGGATGGAAGGCTGTTACACTGCTTGTGTTTCAGTCAGTTTTGGTGGGTTCAAAGGAGAAGTGCATCTCACTCTCCATCTGACACCTTCCTTACTACAGTGATGGTCTAGGTTTCTGTGCACTGCTGTTAAGTAGCAACAGTTCAGGAGCAGTGCAGGAGTTCCTATGCTTTTAAAAAACACATAAAACCAAACCTGTAAATTAAGTAGGGATGGATTTATAATGGCTGACAGCACAGAACCACTGAATTGAAAAGAACTTCAGCTATTAACCACATTTAAAAGTAATTTTATCTTAAAGCAAATTGTGTTTCCCTATTGTACTAGATAGATGATAGATGGGTGAAATGCTTTCCCCAGCCATTCCATTTGATTCTTCAAAGTTATGTTACATAACCCTCCCATGGAGTTTCATTAATATCAAAAAAGGAACCTATTACTTAGCTGTACTTTCTTTACCTGCACAGCATTACCACGTATACACATCTATTATAGCAATTAATTCACCTTGCAACTGTTCACAAGTCTCTCCATTAGTTCACTGAATTAAAGATAATTTCATATTACTTTCTGTATCCTCCTTACCCTCTAGGAAAGGAAAATTAATGTTTGTGCTAAGAACTTTATATACATAAACACATTTAATCTTCACAGGTACCCCAAGTAATAGGCACTGCAACCCTGATTTTTATAAGTGAAGGAACTAAGGCTCAGACAGATTTAAGGTACTTGTCAGGGTGATAGTACAAGTAACTGACAGAGCTCAGATTTGTGCACAGGTGTAATTAACATCAATGTCCCTCTGACTGTTGAATACATTAGGGTAAGTAAAACCGTTTTTGCATAGTAAGTGCCCCATATAAATAAACTTACTAGGTAAATATTGGCTAAAATTACCGTAGAACTAGACCCACAGATCATTTCACATTGAAGTAGATAATGTATTTTCTTGATATAGAAAGATCAATGGAACTACAGGACAAAAAATCCTATTAAGTAGGACAGTTAAAGTTATTCTGCAAAATAAATGTAAGGCAATTATGGAGATGGGAATTTAGAACATTTTTCTCAGTGTTTGTTTGTAAGGTTTAACAATTACCTAGACTAACACAACTTAAAAATCAAACCTCTCATTATGAAAATACTGTCTTATACTCAGTAAGACGTGGGAATCTACATATATCAAGCATAGAGCAAAAGGGGAGAAAAATCTAAGCATATTTTAAAAATAAAATTTCACTAGCTAATACGAATTTCAGCATTAAAAAATGCGGTTGCTATAAGGGAAATTCTTCAAATGATTAGCTAAAACAATGGAGAAAAGTAAAGAATACTAGGGTATTTACTATGCTAGTATATGCTGAGTTTTTGTGAAGTTCTATGTCCTGCTTGTTAACTAAAAAATTTTAGAACTAAAGATTCTGAAATGTGACTTCATGAGACACAATTAACGATGACCACTGAAGAACCTAATGAGTTAGATGTGATTTGCAAGGATTATGTAAAATTTAATTAACGTGAAACAATTTTAGAGTGTCACTTAAAATGGTCAAGACCACACAGCTAGGAAGTGGTATGTCAAATCACACCTTAACCCTTTCGGTACGGGTGCCGGATATATCCAGCGCCCATCTGATGACCTGTGTGGACGAGCGCCGGATATATCCGGCATCCATCTGTATATAATTTTTATAAATTTTACTTATATAATTGATCGAATTTTATATAACTATCTCTTGATATTAAAGTTACAAACAACACTTGGAAAAAAGCATTGTTTTATGAAGCATAGATTTTATATAAGGTTAGGAAAGTCTTCACACAAAGGAGGACTGACCATGTGCTATGTGCGCGTTTTCGGCACGGCACCTCGTACAGCGGGAGTGTCACGGCGGAAAGAGCGCTCGTACCGAAAGGGTTAAGAAATAGTGACTACAGTCAGTGTGCTTGCAAGTACTGTAGGTCTTCTCCATGAAAATGCCTGGCCCAGTAAAAAAGTAAACAAGAAACAATTTATAAAAATATACTATTCATAAGGCTCTAAGACTGTGATGTAAAAATGCAACAAGCAGCCTATCTTTACTGTAACTGATCTATTTGAAATAAAATAAAAAAGAAAATTGTATAAACGCGATGCAAAAACAGTATGGAGATTCTCTGGGGCTTTTGCTGTATCATTCCTCTCCTCAGAAATCCAAATGTCTTAAAAATTTTCTGTATCAGGTATATTTAAATGCAAAGTAATGGATTACAACACTGGGCTTGATTGCTGACTTTCAACAACTTTATAAAATATTCCTCATTAAAAACCAAGTGTCTTAAGACTATTAAACATGAGATTCACAAAAGAATGGGAAATGATTTTTCTTGGGTGTACACAGAGGTGGGGCATAGAAACTTATGTAATCTCAAAACAGCTTAGAGAGGCAGCATGAAAGGTGTAAAGAGAACAGTTTTGGATGTTACTCTTAGATTCAAATCTGGCTACGTGATTTATTTATTTAGCTTTGCAACCTGGATAAGCTACTTCATCTCACTGACTCTTAGCGTCTATATAAAAAGGGTGTTGAAGAGATTGCCTATAGTTTTGTATGTGTATGTATGTACAGGGCTTGGCACACAGGAGGTGAGTAAATACAAATTCTTACTTATATAGCTACTTGATCAGTGGTACCCTAATTCAAAAGTATTAGAAGTCCTCTTTGAGGGAAGAACTTAACATTATTCCATGGAAAATATGAAAAGCTCTGAAAATACACTTTTATACCAATTAGCAATCTCAAATTATTTTTTAAACATATGACTTAAGGGTAGTCTTAGCAAACAAGTACTAGAAATGAATAGAAATATTTCTTTTTTAAAAAAAGATTTTACTTATTTATTTTCAGAGAGAAGGGAGGGGAGGGAGAAATAGGAGAGAAACATTGATATGGAAGAGAAACATCAATCGATTGCCTCTCACACGGCCCCAACTGGGGACCTGGCCCGCAACCCAGGCACGTGTTCTGCCTGGGAATCCAACGGGTGACCCTTCAGTTCACAGGCCAGCGCTCAATCCACTGAGCCACACCCGCCAGGGCTTTACCATTTTTTAAAAAGATTTTATTTATTTATTTTCAGAGAGAGGAGGGAGAAAGAAATATTCCTTATGTGCCAAGTACTTATTGAGCTCCCACCATCTGCCAGGCACTGCTGTAGGCGCTGGGATTATAGCCGTAAGTAAATCAGATGAAGTCTCAGATCTCACAGAATTTATATTCTAGTTACAAAACACAAACTGGTTCATGGCCATGGACAGGAGAACAAAAAGAAAAGAAAAAAATAAAATAAAATCTAGCATTTTAGAAGAAAAGGAGGGTGAACTAAGAGCTCTGCCTAATATAAGAACACCTTAGAGCCAAAATGTGGTTTTATTCTTTTTGGTCTTGTAGCTGATTATTCTTTCAGGGTCACAGACTCCTTTGAAGAACTTAGGAAAACTGTAGACAAAAATCATAATTTATGCCCTGGCCAGGGTGGCTCAGGTGGCCAGAGTGCTGTCCCATAACCTAAGGGCAGCGGGTTCGATCTCCAATCGGGGCACAGAACCCCATCCGGTGCGTACTTCGGGAGACAACCGACCTACTGTTCCTCTCACACCGACATTTCTCTCTAAAAGCAGTAAACTCCTTGGGTGAGGACTCAGAAAAAAAATGATTTTAAATACGTTTGAATACACAGAAATATACCTGCAAAAACTTTTGGGGGAATCATGCACTCCTTGATTAAGAATTCCTTCTTGACTCCTTTCCACAGACTTCGATTTTAAAAGTTGGGAAAAAATCAACACTGCTGGCATTCCAAAAAGTTGGACTAAGAAACAAACTTAACGAACTTATGAATGAGATTACCCTAAATAGTGAGCTTTCTTAATATATTTTAATGACTTAATTTCTTACTTATACTCAACTCAGCTTTTTGAAATATTAACCAAGAGGTTTTTTTTAATAAAGAAAAATGAATGGCTCCCTATTTCTAAAGGTACTCACTATAGCGACTTACATCAGAACAAGTCTGTCTATGATATAAAGTAGACACTTTAGGACTCTAAATGTATCTCTGACTCACTCTGACTAGCATTATTTTTTTGAAGTCATCGTTATTTTTAAAAGCTTAATTTTTAATAATATATCCCAACTGTCATCTTTGAGTTTCTACCACAGTTTAGTCTTTCGTATTCTGCAAGTTAACTACTGCCAAGCTGTACTTCCTTCCTGGTAGCATCTCCCACATGGCACAGATCTAAGCTGAGAAGTGTGTGTGGAGCACACCTGTGTCTAATATCACTGCTACAGTAGGTCACCAGCTAATAATTTAATTAAACATCTGTAACTCCTTCATTTGTTCTGTTTCTTTTGTATTTTTTAGTACATTTCTACTACTAGTGTTATGGTTCAACATTTTTCTAAGGTCATGATTATTCTGAAATAATAATGTTTCCCAAAACAAGCCTCTGGGCTGCAAGCTAATTTTCATAGTAAAGAGAGAATTCTCTAATCCATATATCTATCTACTAATAATGAATTTGTACTTATCATCTGATCTCTGCAATTATTTCACATCCACCTAATGTCCAGCATCTTTCATCTTCCATAGTGCACACGTTTCTAAGAGATTAAAATACCAGATATTCCTTTGAGTCTCATTCTTATGCTCTAAACATAGGGTGGCACCTTAATCTAAAATATAAAAGGTCAAAAGTCTTCTCCAAGTCTCTTCAAAAATACTGATAGCCTAAATTCTTGTTCTTCACCATAGCAGTTCTGTATTCCACTCAAAATCATGTCACTTCTTTCAAACCTAATTTATATTTTGTTCTTGACCCCTCCATCCACTTGAGGATCTATCATTCTCCTCCTCATTTCATTTCTGCCGTGCAAATCATTCTTCAAAGCCTATCTTTCCTCTGAAAACCTGATTTTCCCAGCAGTCCTTGTACAATTCACATGGCAATTAAGTCACAATCTAGACTGTCACTTCTTTTTATTCTTTACTAAATGATGTGAAATATTATTATTTAATTCTTGTGCATTTATATCTACATTGTAAGCTGCACTTAAGAGTAGGGATGGGACCATGCCTTATGTTTTGCAGTCTTCTCCCTACATCAATTCGTTACACAGACGACTTGTTGAAGTTTGATCTGCTGGTATAAATAGAAAGCTTATATCTAAAGGTAATCAAGTATGCATTTCCTTAATTCATACAGTCATATAATAAGCACAATTAGAGCAAGTTTCATATCCTGAGCATTTCCCCTCAGCTTCAAGGTTCAGTTGCCTATTTATATTCACTATCTATAAAGCTATATATAAGTATTTTCTATTTTTAAAAAAGTTTAGAAATCCTTGGTATATGTTAAAAAGAAATTTAGTGTTATAAAACACTAAAAATCTTGTTTGGAGACAAAGCCAACTTTTTGAGGGAGCAATAAATTCAGCAAGGTATAATAAAATAATTTTTTTAAGATTACCAACTGGGGTTGCAGTTCAAATACCTGAGAAAACAGAAGTACTTCTATGGCTAATGAATGAACCAATAACTAACCCTTGAAGGGCTTCCTTCTGTAACCATGGTGGGGGTGCTATGGGAAACCTACACTCCTGCTGACGGGGTAAGGCACTCTTCACTCCACCTCCCAATGACCTGTTTTTAGTTATGTCAGCGTCCTATCAATTGTCTGATTTAGAATTCTCTAAATGTATCACATGATACATCCTTATTTTAAAATTAACTTTCACAGCTTTGGATATAATTCTTAATATTCTGAGGTAATGTCACAAAAGAATGACTCAGAACCACTGCTATAGACCAAGACACACATTCTGCCATTATCAATATATAGTATTGCTTATGTTCAACCCACTAAAGGTATAACTGTAAAATTCTTCCTGATGGCACACCTTCATTGTGAAGAAAAAATAAATCATATGATATTGGTGTGCAATAATGAACCCTAAAAAATAATGCAATTGAGATGATCCATAATTACTACCAGTAGCTGATGTCCCTCTCAAGACCTGCCTGAAGGAGCTGGACGCTTCAGGGTGAGTGTATTTCTTTCAACAAGTTCCATTACTAAGTTTGGCTCCCTTCATTCTTTGAAGTATACATGTTAAAAATTAAGTTACTCATTTTTAGATGTTCAAAAACTTAAAAATAGTGTGAGAAAATACTTATTTGAATTACTGATTTTGAAATTTAGGGCAATTAAAAAAAAGACATTGCTTTGTCTCCTGGTACTAATCCTAAAATAAAACAAACCATAAAACAAACAGACAGACAAACAAACAAACAAAAACTACAGAGTAGCTGACAGCTTATCTGCATTTCAAAGGCAGGCAAAGGGATAAACAGATTTGCTCTGTGAGACACAAGAGGGCACGACAAAAACGATGATGTCAGTTAAACACATAAACCCACAGCACAGTAAGATTAGAAAGAGAAATCACCCTCAGATGTTCAACTGGGCACACAGGGGCGCTGAGAAGTCTGGTCGTTAAAAGAACAACTCATTCACCCTGGCCAGGGAAGCTAGGCTGGTTAGAGCAACAACACAACACGCCAAGGTTGAGGGTTCAATCCCCAGTCAGGACACATACAAGAACCAAGCAATGAATGCATCAGTAAGAGGAACAACAAGTTCATGTTTCTCTCTAAGATCAATAAAGAGCCAGCCTATGACGAAACAAAGGGTCACCAATTTGACTCCCAGTCAGAGCACACGGCTGGGTTGCAGGCCAAGTGGGGGGAGGGAGGCGGTGCATGCACAAGAGGCAAGCACACTTTGATGCTTCCCTCTCTCCCTCCCTCCTCTCTAAAAATAAGTAAATAAAATCAATAAATAAAATTTAAAAAGTAAGTAAAATAACAACTCACTATCACTAACTTCTAGTGATGGTAGAGGCCTACCCAAAGGAAAAATTGAGATATTTAATCATTTTGTTGAATGATTTTTAGAGAGAAAGGAGAGAAAGATCAGTTTGTTGTTCCACTTCTTTATGCATCACCAGCTGACTTCTGTATATGCCCTGAATAGGGATCAAACCTGCAACCTTGGCGTATGAGGATGATGCTCTAACCAACTGAGCTATATCCAGCCAGGGTGAGACATTAAGATTTTTAAAAGCACATTCTTTGCCTCAAAATTAAGATTTAGGGAGAAGGAGAAGAGAAAGCAGACATACAGGAAGCAAGCATAGCTAGAACAAAAAGGTATTTGATATCTATTAAGTGACAGCAAACCTACCTACAAAATAGAATTTGGCCTCTACCTCCACTTCAATACATTTCCTTAAACTTTAACTGACTCCTTAAAATGAAAAGCAGTAATAATTTATTACAGATTTCATCATGTGAATATATTCATATCTAGTAATATTTATATTATAAAACTATTAAAATGCTTAAGAAATAAAACAAAACTTACCCCGTCACTCTCTCTATGTGGATTCAGCCTACTATAAACAGCTTCAATAACATTGCGTCTGAAAAAAAAACGCTTTCGTTTTATTAATTACAATTATTAAACTCCTGAGTATTTAAAATAATACTGCATCTTGACGTAACAAAAATTAACTGCCACACAAACTACTTGCCAAGAACAGTTTCTACATTTCACTCAGAATTTGATCTGCACAATACATTTGCTATTTGCTCTCAATCACCAAGGAAAGATTTTGGCCCTTCATCCTCAGAGTGTGATAAATAATTTCTTTAAAAAAATCTCTTTTGGATAAAATTTTAGAATTCTAGTCTAGTAAAAGAACCATCGACCCATTTCATCTTTAGATAATTGACATGCTTCTTACCTAAAATTAATTATTCATTATAAACAAACTCAAAATTAGTTCTTTTTGTTCTACTTACTTGCCAGCAAGACCTCCCCCAGGAGGCAAATCTGGGATATTTTCTGCAGACAAGATGCGCATGACATGGGCAAGATCAGGCATCCCTTCCTCACTAGACTTCTCCATAATCTCTGTAGGTTTTAAAAGAAGTTCCTAGATTAATGTGGTAACTTAGTATTCAGAGAGAGGTAAAATGAGTTACTATTTGGTAGTACCTATGTTAAAATATAAACAGTAAACTTACCTTGCTATCACATGAAAAAAAAAAAGGTAATATAAAAAGTTATTTGCATATGTGTGCTCATTCCAGCATTATTCATAAAAGCAAAAACTGGAACAAATTAAGTGTCCAAAAATAAAGGGAAATTTTTGGTATAGCCAGTCACTAGTGACTGCTTTATAATCACTAAAAATTATCCCTATGAACACAGCACAACTCCATGGAAAAAACATTTTTGATCTAATTTTATATAAAAATAATATGACATGTATTAATACTATTATCACAGAAAAATAAAAGCAATAGATGAATAAAACTTTGAAGGAGAAAAATTAAAAATGGTCCTACCGGTTTTTGATACCTAAGGAGTTACGTAATTTATTTAAAATAAAAAAGGAGAATAAATTCGGAACTTGCTAATGCTTAGAACAAAATCAAACACTTACATGTCCCATTTATATTTATAATTTACGGAAAACAGATTTTTAAAAGATGATTATTTGGCCAGTATCAAGACAAACTCCTCAAAAACCAGGCAACAGCAACTTTCTAGTAAGACAACAGAGAAGCAGTGTCCCCTGCAGCGCTCAAGACGTAAAATACAGACGTTTAACTATGCGTCACAAGCCCCTCACTGGGACTGAACTTTCACACTCCCACTCAATGCTGCCCCACTCCTATAATCTCCAAAGGCTCTCTTCAAAGAAGCCTTCTCCAATTTCTAGATCTTCTTACGTACTTTTTCCTTGGTTTGAACACTTTTTATGCCAAACCAACCAACAACCCCTTTAAAAATATGGGTAACTTGTATTCTTCACCTGTGTATGTCACTTGCTCACAGGCCTGGACTGAGTGCACTGCCACATACCCCCACTGCACACAATGTTTATTAGACTGTAAGCTTTTTGAACGCAGGACTATAGTTTTTCTACCTCGCACTTGTATCTCGGTAGAGCAGGCTCTCAACCTCAGCACTGCTGATGCTCTATCTAGACCAGCCAATTCTGTGCTGTGGAGGCTGCCCTGTGCAGTGGAGAATACTAAGCAACATTCCTGACCTCTACTCACTAGATGCCAGTGGCACCCCCTCAGTTATGACACCAAAAATGTCTTCAGCACTGATTACATGTTCGTTGGGGGACAAAAAGCACCCCCGAGAACCACGTCAGTCTAGCGCTTTACTAACGAATGAATTTGCACACCCTCCACTAGTGCTACCGCAGTCTAATCTGCCACCACAGTCTGTCACCTACACGAACTCATGATTCCAAATGATCTCTCGGCTTTCCCCCTTGTCCCCTCTTTACAATCTCGTCTCCACAGAAATCCTTTGAAAAACTCTGATCGAGTCACTCTCGTGCTCAAAATCTTCCACTAACTTCCCATCCCCATTTGAATAAAGTCCAAAGTCCTCATTTTGGTCTACAGGACTCTATTGGGTTGGCCAAAAAGTCTAGTTAGTTTTTTCAGCAAAATAAAAGACACATTTTTTATTTTCACCAGTAACTTTATTGACCTGGATATTTTGAGTATGTTGGCTATCCCCCCACGTGGTACAACGTTGATTGTGATCAGTTAATGTCTTGATTTGACTGGTATCAACTTCAACTGGTCTCCCTGACTGCGGAGCACTGTCCGGTGAGAAATCTCCGGCACAAAACTTCACAAGCAACCTTTGATACATTCCATCAGTCACAGCACCTTCTCCATAAACTGCACAAATATTTTTGCATTTCAGTTTCGTTTTTACCTTTTTTGAAATAATAAAGTATAATATGCCAAAAATATTGCTTATTTTCTTCCATCTTCAATCTTTAAATGGCTACATAAAAATTCACCAATTTTGATGTTCACTTGTTTTTTTTTAAATGCACACTGATGTGACAGCTGTCAGAAAACAATTTAACAAAACTGTTCTGAATGAAGTTAAAGACGACTAGTGCGACTGGAGCCGGCTAATGGGAAAAAACCAAACAGACGTTTGGCCAGCCCAATATATAACCTGCTTCCTGGCAAGCACTCTAAGCTGTTCACTCTTCTACCTGCTCACTCTCACCCAGCCACTCTCCAAGCACACTCCTTCTTCAGTCTCTGCTGCTCCCTGTGCCTGGAGCGCTCTCCCCCCAGGACAGCTGCTCTCTCCCTTATAAAACTACCTCCCTCACATGTCCTTCCTCCTAGAGATCTTCCTAATCAATATTCCTTATTACTCCCTGCTTACTACTACTTTACTTTTCTTCTACTTAAAAAAACAATTATTGATCTCGGTTAAAATATAAACTCTATCAAGAAATCTGCCCCACCCAATCTGCAAAAGACTGCAGTTTTCCTACGGTAACTACACATTTGAAAACTCTTACCAATTACTACAGCTACCATACCCAACACATGACTCGTAACAGGCCAAAATCAACAAGCCTGTCATACCATAACGATTATCATTCAAATATATTTACTATTTTTTTAAAAGTCAAGCCATAAAAGTTTTGGGAGAAAATACAGGTCAATATGTAACCTTGAACTGAGGAAAGAACTTTGTAAGAATGACACCAAGGAAAACAAGTCTGATTTAACTTCATAAAAGGTCATTTTATATCTAAAAAACAGCACATACAAAATCCAAAAATAGCATTAAATTGGGTATCTTGTCATAATCTCTAATGCATTCTCAATCTATCAGGGTAACCACTAACTGAATTCTTAAAAGAATGAACAATTAATAAGCAAATGCAAGGACAAACTAAAATAGAAAATGCTGACTAATTCAAAGGCAAGAAAGGAAACAAATAAATAAATAGAAGGGACATAAGAAATCAGATAGGGTGGCAGATTT
>VMDR010029376.1:0-12772 GCA_007922815.1 Macrotus californicus | reverse complement strand
AAGAAATAACAGTTCTGCCATATTCTCTTGATTGCTTTTAAACTTGCTAGGTTTCAAGATGTGAATGATAAAAGTTTATGTATGTTTTAAGCAGAAGCCATTTGTTTTGTATAGTTTTTAAAATTAGTATTTATATGTTGATAAAGCAAAAAACTGAGAATTAAGCCAGTTAATGAGTTAGAAGCTGATGTTTTCTTTATGTTTTTTCAGTATAAGCCCATATCTATTCATTTGTACATATTTTTACTGTTTTTTAGTCTTAAAATTTATTATAAAATGATGAGTATACTTGATGTTTTAGTTAGAAAAAAGGTTCTCATTTGAAATTAGAAAGATTTTTTTTCTTGTTAAGATTTTATTTATTTTTAGAGGGAGGGGAAGGGTGGGAGAAAGAGGGGGAGAGAATCATCAGTGTGTAGTTGCCTCTCACATGGCCCCCACTGGGCACTTGGCCTGCAACCCAGGCATGTGCCCAGACTGGGAATTGAACCAGTGACCCTTTGGTTCACAGCCCTTGCTCAATCCAGTGAGCCACACCAGCCAGGGCAGATTTTTAAATGCTGAGTAAAGGTATCATGAACACTAGTTTTTCAGTTGAGGAATCACAAAAAAGAACAGGAAAAGGAAATAAGCATTACTTGATAGGTGAGAGGATGAGGAAATGGGAAGAAGAATGGAGACATCATAATGTTAATTATTAAAATTAGTTATTTCTACTAAAAGAGCATTTTATAATTTATTCATTATGATTATTCATTTTTATGATCTAATAACAATTACTTTTCCTTAATAACAATTACTTTCCTAGGGCATGGATTTCAGTCTTTTTAAAGAGGCCTTTGAGCCTTCCAAAATGGATTTCATTTTGTCTCATGCCATGTACTGCAGGGATGTCCTGAAGCTGAAGAAGGGACAGAGGGCAGTGATCAGCAATGGACGGGTGAGGTCTTGTCCTGAGACAAGCTTGACTTCAAATTAGATCAGTGAACAGTCTTGGCAGCATTCTCCTCTGAAGGTAGTAAACTCTTCAAACAAAGCCACTCTTTCCAGAGGTGATTAGGGCTTATGTGGTGGTGATGATTGTTTCTGCTCTATTTTTTAAAGGAAGGTGCTCATTTTGACCTGTGTTCTGTGTTTAGTTTTGTCCTGCTATTGTGTAAGGTGGTAAGAATGCGATGTCTCTCAAAACATGTCAGTGAGGCCTATGACACAGCCGCATTCATTCCCTGCGGGGCCCATGCTGATAGCTTGTGCGGTCTGTGTGTGTTCAGTTAGGTTAGGTTCACACTGTTTTATAAAATCTTGAAATAAGACTGTGGTGGACATTCCAAACTTTAAAGTCTTAGCACATAGGGTAAAATCTTTGTTATCAACTGCTATATTTCTATTTTGAATTTAATATTTATGTTGAGTGAGACTTAATGAAAATTATATTATTTGACCTCAGACTTTGGTTACTGTAAAAATAGTGTGAAGTATACAAGTCTACATTCTATGTAGTTGAGGAATTGATAAGTAAGTTAATGACTATGAGTTCATTGGGGTCTTACTTTTACATTTTTATTGGCTGTTCAGACTTAAACGTGTCTTGAGTCTTTAACTTGATCTGGCTCATAAGCCAGCCTGAGGATGACAGAGGACTTCTTCACACCTGCAGATCTCCACACTGACCACCCTGTTCTTATTTACAGATCATTGGGCCCCTGGAGGATAATGAAGTCTTTAATCAAGATGATTTTCACCTCCTAGAAAATGTTATCTTAAAAACCTCGGGACAGAAAATTAAATCTCATATTCAGCAGCTTCGCATAGAAGAAGATGTGTAAGTTACACTAGAAGAAATTTGTTCATGTCATAACGGCTATACATATTTTTAATCAGAATTCTTTTAATTTATTTTTTTAATTTAATTTTTCAATTGCTATTGACATTCATTGACATTCATTATTTTATATTAGTTTCAGGTGTACAGCATAGTGATTAGACATTTATATAACTTATGAAGTGATCGTCTCCATTAAGTCTAACACCCAGCTGACACCATACATCAGGGCTGTCAAACTCATTCTCACCGGGGGCCACATCAGACTCGCGGTTGCCTTCAAAGGGCTGAATGTAATTTCAGGACTGCGTAAATGTAACCACTCCTTAACTGTTAAGGAGAGCTCGTGCCGAGCCAGGTAGAACAAGGTGGAGGACCAGATTCAGCCCACGGGCCTTGCGTTTGCCACCTGTGCCATACATAGTTATTGCAATATTATTATATACTAAATCTTTTTTATCATATCTTGGCTATTGTAAATAAAGCTGCAATGAACATAGAAGTGCATTTGTGTTTTCAAATTAGTGTTTCAGGTTTCTTTGTGTATATACCCAGAAGTGAAATTGCTGGATCATACAGTAGATCTACTTTTAATTTAACAGAGGCTGCACCAAACTGCATTCCCACCAACAGTGCACAAGGGTTCCCTTTTCTCCACGTCCTTGTCAGGACTCCTTATTTGTTCATTTATCGATGACAGCCATTCTGACAAGTACGAGCTGATGTCTCATTGTGGTTTTAATTTGCATCTCCCTGATGATTAGTGACATTGAGCATCTTTTCATGTGTCTGTTCATCATCTGGATGACCTCTCTGGAGAAGTATGTATTCAGGTCCTCTGCCCATTTTTTATCAGATTGTTAGTTTTTTTATATTCAGTTCTGTGAATTCTTTATAGATTTGGGGTATTAACCCCTATCGGTTGTATCACTGGTGAATGTCTGGTCTTATTCAGTACGCTGCTTTTTTGTTTTGTTGACGGATTCCTTTGCTGAGCAAAGCTTTTTGGTTTGATGTACTCTAATTTATTTATTTTTTTCTTGCCATAGGAGATATATCAGTAAAAAGAAACATACCAAGAACAATGTGACAGACATTACTGCCTACTTTTTTTTCTACTTTTATGCTTTTTGTCTTACACATAAATCTTTAAACCATTTTGAGATTATTCTTATATATGGTGTTGGTAGATGGTTTAGTTTTATTTTTTTGGATGTTATCTGTCCAATTTTCCCAACAACATTTTTTGAATAGGCTGTCTTTATTCTGTTCTGTATTCTTACCACCTTTGTCAAATACTAATTGACTATAAGGATATGTGTTTATTTCAGGGCTCTCTGTTTCATTGATTTGTATTTCTGTTTTTTATGCCAGTACCGTACTGTTTTGATTACTGTGGCCTTGTAGTATAATTTCATATTAGGTAGTGTGATTTCTCCAACTTTGTTCTTCTTTCTCAAGATTGCTGTGGCTATTTGAGGTCTTTTGTGATCCCATGTAAATTTTTGGAATATTTGTTTCGGTTCTGTGAAATATGCCATATGCCATTGTTATCTCAATAGGAATAGTGATAAGTCTATAGATTGCTTTGGGTAATAAAGACATTTTAATTACATGAATTCTTTCTATTTATGAGCATAGTATATGTATACATTTATTTCTATCTTTAATTCTTTTCTTCAATGTCTTATAATTTTTTGAGTACAGGAATTTTACTTCCTTGGTTAAATTTATTTCCTCATATTCTTTATGCAATTGTAAATAGGATTGTTTTCTTAATTTCTCTTTCTGGTAGTTACTTATTTACATATACAAATTCAATCAATTTCTTTTTTTATACTTTATTTTTTATTGTATTTTTTTCAATTACCATTTATCCTACTTTTGCCTTCTTCCACATCCACCCAGCCATCCACCCCAATCACTACACTGTTGTCTGTGTCCATGAGTTCTTTTTCTTTTTTCCTTGATCCCTCCACCACCCCCACAATCCCCAACCTGGAAATGTCAGCCTGCTCTCTGTCTTTTGGGTCTGTCTCTACTTTGCTTGTTAGTACAGTTTGTTCATTAGATTCCACATATGAGCGAAACCATGTTACATGCCTTTCTTGGACTGGTTTATTTCACTTAACCTAATGTTCTGAGGGTCCAACCATGGTATTGCAAAGAGTAATCTCTTCCTCATTTTGTACAACTGAGTACTATCCCATTGTGTAAATGTACCATAGCTGTTTTATCCACTCATCTACTGATGGACACTTGGGCTGCTTCCAAATGTTGACTGCAATGAACATCGGGTGTATATATTCTTTCAAATTAATGTTTTGGGTTTCCTTTAAAAATTTCCAGAAGTGGAATTGCTGGGTAAAAAAGCAGTTCCGTTTATAATTTTTTGAGGTAACTCCACAGTGGCTGCCCCTATCTGCAATCACACCAACAGTACAAACAGTTTCTCTTCTTTTCTTTTTTTCTTATTTTTAATATATTTTATTGGTTATCCTACTACAGTTGTCCCATTTTTCTTCTCCCTTTTATTCTCCTCTGCCCTGCACCCACCTCCCAACAAAATTCCTGCCCTTAGTTCACATCCATGGGTTGTACATTTAAGTTCTTTGGCTTCTCCATTTCCCATACTACTCTTAACCTCCCCCTGTCTATTTTGTACCTACTCATGCTTCTTATTCCTTGTAGATTTCTCCCCATTCTCCCCCCTTTCCTTCCCTGCTAATAACCCTCCATGTGATCTCCATTTCTATGATTCTGTTCCTGTTCTAGTTTTTGCTTAGTTTGGTTTTGGTTTTGTTTCAGGTTCAGTTATGGATACTTGTGAGTTTGTTGTCATTCTGTTCATATTTTTTGATCTTCAATTTCTTAGATAAGTCCCTTTGACATTTTATATAACAAGGGCTTGGTGATGATGAACTTCTTGAACTCGACCTTATCAGGGAAGCACTTTATCTGCCCTTCCATTCTAAATGATAGCTTTGCTGGATAGAGTATTCTTGGATGTAGGTCCTTGCCTTTCATGACTTCAAATACTTCTGTCCAGCACCTTCTTGTCTGCAAGGTTTCTTTTGAGAAGTCAGCTGATAGTCTTATGGGAACTCCTTTGTAGGTAACTGCCTCCTTTTCTCTTGCTGCTTTTAAGATTCTCTCCATCTCTTTAATCTTGGGTAACTTAATGATGATGTGCCTTGGTGTGTTCCTCCTTGGGTCCAACTTCTTTGGGACTCTCTGGGCTTCCTAGACTTCCTGGAAGTCTATTTCCTTCACCAGATTGGGGAAGTTCTCCTTCATTATTTGTTCAAATAAGTTTTCAATTTCTTGGTCTTCCTCTTCTCCTTCTGGCACCCCTATGATTCGGATATTGGAACCTTTCAAGTTGTCCCAGAGGTTCCTAAGTCTCTTCATTTTTTTGAATTCTTGTTTCTTCTTTCTGTTCCAGTTGGATGTTTACTTCTTTTTGTTCCAAATTCTTGCTTTAAGTCCCAGTTTCCTTCCTATCACTGTTGGTTCCCTGAATATTTTGCTTTATTTCACTTTGGGTATCCTTTTTTTGTTCTTTCATTTTTCGACCAAGCTCAATCAGTTCTGTGAGCATTTTGATTACCAGGGCTTTAAATTCTCCACCAGATAGGTTGTCTTTCTCCTCATGGCTTAGCACCCTTTCTGGAGTTTTGCTCTGTTCTTTCATTTGGGCCCTATATCATTGTCTCAGCGCACCTGTTAAGTTGTAAGGGGGCGGGGCCTTAGGTATTCACCAGGGCAGGCAACCCTCTTTGCTGCGCTGTGGCACTGCCTGTCGGGGAGGGGCCAGAGAGGGAACAATGCAGCTCTAGGCCCCCTTTCCTTCGAACTCTCGTGTGAGACTGGGAGTTTCTCCCACCGTGGCAAACCCTGCCATAGTCCACAGTCAGCTGCGAGTCTCAGTTTCCCGTTCAGCCAGCCCTGCCTGTGCGGTCTGCCGCCTTGCTGGGGGTTCTCTCCGTCCTTCCGTCCATCCATATGCCCCCTTGCCCTTGTCTCCCTCCTGCTGGTCTGGTTCATCTGGTTAACTGTTTCTTTAATTCCTTGGTTGTCAGAGTTCCATGCAGTTTGATTTTCTGGCACTTCTTGTGTTTATTGATTTTAGATTGGTTGTTATCCTCCTTTTGGTTGTGCGAGGAAGCGAAGTGTTTCTGCTTATGCCTCCATCTTGGTTGGAACTCTGGTTTCTGTTTTCTTTAATCTTGATGAATCTGGTTAAAAGTTTATCAATCTTGTTTATCTCTTTAAAGAACCTCCTTTTGGTTTCACTGATCTTTTGTATTGTTGTTTTTTCAGGCTTTATTTTGTTTATTTCCACTCTGATCTTTCCTTCCTTTATTCATTTTGGGCTTTGTTTTTTGTTCTTTTTCTAATTCTTTTAGGTGGAAGGTTAGATTGTTTATTTTTGCTCTTTGTTGGTTCTTGAAATAGGGCTGTATTGCTATGAACTGCCCTTTTAGGAGTACTTTTGCTGTGTCCCGTAGTTTCTGAGTTGTTGTGTTTTCATTTTAATTTTTCTCTATGTATCTTTTTGATTTTTTTCCTTGATCTTACTGTTAATTCATTTATTTTTTAGTAATGTGTTATTTAACTCCATATGTTCTTGTGTTTTTTGATTTCTGGTTTCATACCATTGTGGTTGGAGAAGATTTTGATGTTTTCAGTCTTAAATTTCCTGAGACTTCTTAGTGGCCTAATATGTTGTCTGTCCTAGAAAATCTACCTTTTCAAAGGTAGAAAACAATGTGTATTCTACTCTGTTGGGGTAAAATGCTTTAAAAATATCAATTAAGTCCATCGAGGCTCATACATCATATAAGTCTAATATTTTCTTGATTTTCTTTCCAGAAGATCTCTTCACTAATGTCACGTGTGTAAATTCCTTACTTGGATAGTATTACTGTCAGTCTTTCTCTTTATATTCATCAGGATTTACTTCATATATTTAGGTGCTCCTATATTGGGTGCATAAATCTTTATAAGAGTTATATCCTATTGTTGGATTGATTCCTTTATCATTTTGTAATGTCCTTCTTTTTATCTTATTGTGATAAAGTCTACTTTATTTGATGTATATGTTGCTGCCCAGCTTTTTAAATTCTCATTTACTTGAAATATATTTTATTTCTTTTACTCTCACTCTCTTTGTGTCTTTTCATCTGAAGTGGGTCTCTTAGGACAGCACATGTATGGGTCAAGTTTTTTAATCCATTTAGCCGCCCTCTGTCTTTGATTGGAGAATTTATTCCATTTACATTAAAGTGATTATTGATAGATATGGAGTTACTTTCATTATGGTGTTTACATGTATGTATTTTTCCTTCCTCTTAAGGAAATCATTTTAATATTTCTTGTAATAGTGGTTTGGTGGTGATGAACTCCTTTATCTTTTTCTTCTCTGGAAAGTTCTTGATCTTTCCTTTAGTTTTAAATGATAGCTTTTCTGGGGAGAGTAACCTTGGTTGTTGTTCCCTGCTTTACATCGCTTTGAATAATTTGTGCCAATCCCTTCTTCTGCAAAGTTTGTTGAGTAATCAGCCGATAGTCTCATGGTAGTTCAATTGGATGTAACTAACTGCTTTTCTCTTGCTGCTTTTAAGATTTTCTTTCTTTTATGTTTGTCATTTTTATTATGGTCTGTCTTGGTATGGGTTTATTTAGGTTCATGTTATTTGGGACTCTGTGCTTCTTGGCCTGTGTGTCTTTTTCCTTCAACAGATTTGAGATATTTGCAGTCATTATTTCTTCAAACAGGTTTTCATTTCCTTGATTTCTTTTTTTTGCTTCTGTTACCCCCGTGCTGTGAATGTTGTCACACTTGATGTTGTCCCAGAGGCTCCTTAAATTATAATCTTTGTTTTAGGTTTTTTTTCCCTGTTTTAATTGGGTGTTTTCTACTTCCTTATCTTCCAATTCGCTGATTTGCTTCTCTCCTTTATCTATTCTTCTGTTAATTCCCTGTAATATGTTTTTCATTTTGGTTATTGTATTTTTTATTTCTGGCTGGATTTTTTTTTTATGATTTCTACCTACATTTTTTCATTTTCTTTTTGTTGAAGTTCTCACTGAGATCACTGAGCATCCTCATAACGAGTGTTTTGAACTCCATATCTGGTAGATTACTTGTCTCCTTTTTTTTAGTCTTTTTTTCTGGAGCATTGTTCTATTATGTCCATTTAGACATGTTTCTTTGTCTCCTCACTTTGGATGTGTCCCTGTGTTTGTTCCTATGTATCAGATAGAGCTGCTATGTCTCCTGGTCCTGTTTGAGTGGCCTTATGTAGTTGGAACCTTGTAGGACCCAGTGATGAAGCCTCTGTGGTCACCTGCGTTGAGTACTCAGGTATACCCCCAGTCAGAGCTGTGTGGACCTTCTTGTAAAAATTGAACCTTGATTGCTGTGCCCGGTAAATGGGAGGGATTTATCCTCGTGCTGATGGGCTTTAAGGACTGATTGCAATCACACTGGAGGAGCTGTTGTGCAGGAGCTGACCCGGTGGAGCAGTACTCAATTTAGCAGGGCTCTAATGCCCAGAGTTCAACCCTTGAGTGTGTCACTTGTGATAGTGTTTGGGTGTGATCTTGTGTGGTCTGAAACTGAACACCAAGTGCTCTGGCTCTGGGGCCTACCTAGAGGTGTATGCTAAGATCAGCTGCCACCTGTACCCTGTCCAGGGCCACCTGGCATGACCCACAAAGTGATCTGTAGATGGCTGCAACTTGTGCTGGGCTTGGAGGCACCGAAAGAGAGGCCAAGCTGTGAGCCTTTATGAAATTTCTTGAAGGTCTGCTTGGCCCAGTTCACAGAACCAAGTGTTCCTTGACATGTATGTGACTGTGTTGACACATTCCAGGAAACAAGTGGCCTATACTGTGTGTATTTAGAGTTAGTATTGACAAGTACCAGTAGAGCCAATTTGTTGCAATTGTTTGGTTCAATACAAAATGTATAGGCTTGATTCTAGTGCAAGTGTTCTCAGAATTCTAAGAATTTAGTTCTTGGTTCAGCAGATTAAGACATTATTTAAAATCTCATGATTTAGTTCAAGATCTTCCTTGGTTAGAAATCAACTTTAGAATGGGCAGGGAAAGCAGAAATGCTTTTCTTGGTTGTTTACCAAAGTGTTGATTGTAATAGTGAGATAGGAAACAGTCAAGATGTACAGTAGCTGATTGGTTTAATAGATTATGATATACCACAAACTCTAATATTATGTAGTCATTAATAATATTGATAGGCTCCTAAACATGTTTACCAAAAAAAGGACGTTTATAATATATTGTTAAATGAAAAAACTGGTTACCAGATAATATAATCCCACGTGTGTGTGTGTGTGTGTGTGTATGAATACATATATGTGAGTACCTATAAACATGTGTGAATACACACATACACACATGTGTATGTGTGTGTATGAGGTATGTCTGGAAAAAGTCTGGCCATTGTTAATGAGAATGGTTTGTGCGACATCAGTGTAACCTGGCAACCAAGGAGAATGGACTGGAATGTGCATGCGTGAACAATGATGGCTTCACTCTACTCGTCCATGGGGGCAGTAGACACTGTTTGTTGAGTGAGCATGTGTACTATGTGGCCATCACATTAAAAATGACTGAGTGAGTAGAGCAACAAATCTGCATCAAATTTTACATTAAGCTTGAACATTCCTCTGTGGAAACTATTCGGATGATTCAGAAGGCTGCAGCTATGGGCAGCTGGTGATTGGCAGTTTCATCACAAGAATGCACACACTTATGCATCACATCTCGTGCAGACTTTTTTGGCGAAACATCAAATCACCTAGGTGACTTAAACCCCCTTCAGCCCAGATTTGGTGCCCTGCCACTTCTGGCTTTTCCCAAAACTCAAATCACCTTTGAAAGGGAAGAGATTTCAGACATCGATGAGATTCAAGAAAATACGATGGGGCAGCTGATGGCGATTGGAACTGTGTGAGGTCCCAAGCTGCTTACTTTGAAGGGGACTGAGGCATCATTGTCCTATGTACAGTGTTTCTTGTATCTTCTTCGATAAATGTTTCTGTTTTTCATATTATATGGCTGGATACCTTCTGGACAGACCTGGTATTTTTAAAAAATATATAAATAATGAACCAAATGTTTAGTGCTTATTTCTTGATAATGGTATTGTTTGTGCTTCAGAATTCTCCTTATTTTTTTTCCCTGAATGTTTCCCAATGAATTATCACTCTAACAATCATAAGAAGCAATAAAGTGATTAGGAAGAGGTTGGAGAATGTAGATGACACTGACTGACTGTCTGCTGTGGGGCAGGCCCTGAACCAGATGCTTTGTGTTTAGACAGTGCAGTGTTTACAAGAGCCATGTGAAGGTGGCATCCTCCCCATTTCACACATGCAAAAATCAGCACCTTTCCCAAACTTATAAAACTAATCATTCTCAAAATCAGTGCTGTTCTCATGTCTGTTGGTACCAAGTTCATGGTTTCTTTAAATTATCTTGTTAGCATCCAGTGCCTTGCTGATTATGTTATGTTCAGCAGTGATTGGAAAAACCTTCAGGTTAAAGAGATGCTGAATTGTCACCAACCATGTATTTCAGAGCAAGTGACTTGGTAATGAAAGTGGATGCTCTTCTGTCAGCTCAACCGAAAGGAGATGCAAGAATCGAGTACCAGTTTTTTGAAGACAGACACAGGTATAGAAATAATGTTGAATTTTTGTGTATTCTTGAATATTAAACTCATCTTTTAATGAATAAATTGAATGTTGTATTATTAAATTGTTTTCCTACAAGGAAACAATTCAACAAATTGTTTGCTTTCCTGTACAAAAAGCGCACCAGCAAACACGGTATGTTGTAAAATTGGCACAACTAACAAAAGCCTGTATTCCACTGCCAGTTATTTCCAAAGGAAAGATCATTGTTTTGACCCAAACCCAGAGATGGATCTAAGCAAGTTACAGTGTTATGTCAGGCCTAAGACAACAATGTTATCCTTGAATTACATAATTTTTATAACTAGATTTTGCCACAGATAATTTCAGGAGTTCTGAATGTTACAACTATAGCCTATCCTAAAAACCAGAGGGTGTTTAGAAAAAGATGCATGATGTGTTTATTGGCAATTATTAGAAAGTTAAGGGGTATTTTCCTCCAGTAGCACTGTTGTTACTGTTTCTGTTTCCATTGTTGTTACTAAAAGTTGCTATTTTAAATCTTCTATTCACCACTGATTTGACAATTTATGCTGGATTAAGTTGTTCCATACTACTTTATTGGGGGGTTCCATTTTCCACTCCTTAATAGATTTTATGTGTTTATCATGTTTCTTCACTCATCAGTTCCTCTAGTTCTGATGGGCCACTCAGTGTAATCTTGATCAGCCAACCATCTTCATAACAAGGTTTTTTGACAGGGCTTGAATTTTCTGCAAGAGTTTCATTAATTTCAGTTACTTCTCCTGACAGAGGATAATAGAGTTCATGAGCAACTTTCACACTTTGCAAAGCATCAAACTCCTCTTGTTTGTTCAATTTTGTTCCAACTTTGGGCAAACTATAGTAAACAATATCCTTCAAAACTTCCTGTACAAAATTGCTGATTCCCACTGTTCCAGCACCATTTTCTATTGTTATACACTTGTGTTTCTCTGTGAGTTTATGCACAGAGAGCAGCTGGGGGCCAGTGCACAGCGTCTGGGTGGCACTGAGGCAGTGTGCAGGGTGCGGCTGCCTGCAGGCCGTCTTGTATAGTGAATCTTCAGGCTGCCTTCACCTCAGATTGTTTATTTTCCATATAAAGCAGGGTTGTCATTCATTTTCACTGGGGGCCACATCAGCCTCACGGTTGCCTTCAAAGGGCCAAATGTAATTTCAGGACTGTATAAATGTAACCACTCCTTAACTAGGGGCAAGGAGCTTGGCGCTGCTGCTGGACAGAAACAAGGTGCCGGGCAGGATAGAACAAAGTAGAGGGCCGGGTTCGGCCTTGTGTTTGCCACCTGTGATATAAAGTGTGTTTATAAATTCTTATATGAATGGAAAATTTGTCTGGCATGTGATTTTCATGTATATTCATATTCTTATTTAAAACCCATACAGCCCCGCCTCGTGTGGTTCAATGAATTAAGTGCCAGCCTGAGAACCAAAGGGTCAGTGGTTTGATTCCCAGTCAGGGCACATACTTGAGTTTCAGACCAGGTCCCCAGTAGAAGGCATGCAAGAGGCAACCAACCATGAATTGATGTTTCTCTACATCACTGTCTCTCTCCCTTCCCTATTCTCTAAAAATAAATAAATAAAATCTTTAAAAAATAAAAAAAATAAAACTTATACAGATCTCAGTTTTGTAAAAGTTGACATTTATTTCTAAATATATCTGAAATAGTTCTGAATGCACACTTTTAGAAAACAGAAAGCATTTTGCCTGGACTGGTGTGGCTCAGTGGATTGAGTGCTGGCTCTTCGAACCCAAAGGTCACTGGTTCAGTTCCCAGTCAGGGCACACGCCTGGGTTGCGGGCCAGGTTCCCTGGTGTGAGGTGTGGCAGAGGCAGCCACACATTGATGTTTCTCTCCTTGTCTTTCTCCCTTCCTTCCCCTCTGTCTAAAATTAAATAAATAAAATATTTTTAAAAACCCAGAAAGCATTTAATGAAGCGGATCAGCTATAATTTTCTGATACTGAAGAATAAATAGAGGTCATTAGAAGACTTATCTCATTTATCTTTCATTGAAAACTGTTTTTATTTTCAATAAAATAAAAATGAATGCAGCATTATGAAGAGCTCTTTGCCTTTTATTTCCAGATTTTTATTTTGAAAAATTTCAAACCTAGAGAATAGTTGAAAGACTGTTATAATGAACACCTAAATATGTCTAACCTGGATTCACCAATTGCTAACAAATGTCATATGTATCTGTCATCTGTATGTGTACCT
>VMDR010029375.1:0-12774 GCA_007922815.1 Macrotus californicus | reverse complement strand
ACACCAGCGAGTCCAGGGGCAGGCTGGGGTCGTGGGGCGGCAGCAGCGAGTAGGTGACCTGGGCGTTGGTGCCCGCGTCTCTGTCCGTGGCGCTGACGGTGCCGATGTGCAGGGCGGGGCTGTTGTTCTCGCGGATGAAGAGGGTGTAGGAGGTTTGGGTGAAGTTTGGGGCGTTGTCGTTGACGTCGGAGACCAGCACGGTGATGTTGTGCTGGGTTTTCAGCCTGGGAGTCCCCATGTCGGTAACTGTGATGGTGACGTTGTACTGGGATCTCATCTCTCGATCCAGGGCTGTGTTTGTCACGAGAGTGTAAAAATTCTCAACAGAAGGTTTAAGGAAGAACGGAAGATCATCTTGGATAGAGCAAGCCATCCTTCCATTGTCTCCCGAGTCAAGATCTGAAACACTGAACACAGCAATTATGGTCTCCTGCAGGTTTTCTGGGATTTCATTGATAAGCGTTGACATGGTCAGTTCCGGAGGGTTGTCATTCAAATCCATCACTTGGACAAACACCACACAACTTCCAGACAGACCCCCACCATCGGTCGCCTGAATATTTAATGTGTAAGTCTGAAAGGATTCGAAATCCAGTTTCTGTATTAAAAAGAGTTCTCCGGATTTTGCATTTATTTGAAAAGTTTTGCGAATATCTTCAGAAGCTTGGGAAAATACATACGTAATTTCTCCATGGGCTCCAATGTCTAAATCTTTAGCCGACACGATAGCAACCTGGGATCCAATGGGGCTGTTTTCGGGGACCTGAACTTCATAGAGCAGCTTTGCAAACTCCGGGGCATTATCATTGATGTCCAAGACTTCAATGCGGACCAGGGCGGTGCCAG
Organism: Macrotus californicus; assembly: GCA_007922815.1. Classification (NCBI taxonomy): domain Eukaryota; kingdom Metazoa; phylum Chordata; class Mammalia; order Chiroptera; family Phyllostomidae; genus Macrotus; species Macrotus californicus. The sequence goes on along the minus strand of VMDR010029375.1, from coordinate 11,928 downwards.
ACCTGGGTGGAGTCCCCCCATCCAGCGCGGTGAGAGTTAACAAGATCTCAGACCGTTCCTCGCGGTCCAGCGCTTTGTCCAGCACCAGCTGTGGTAGTATTATGCCTTCGGGACTCTCTTGTAATTCAAGATGGAAGTGGGAATTGGGGCTCACTGTGTAACTTTGGAGACTGTTGCTTCCTACATCTAAGTCCTGGGCACATTCTATTAAGAAAGCAGTTCCGGGAGGGATGATTTCTGAGATTTTCAAAATTATTTCTTTGTCTAGGAAAACCGGGGGATGATCATTTATGTCCCTAACTTGTAGCTCGGCCTGAAAAAACTGCAAGGGATTTTCCAGTAACACCTGGAAAGGTAGCACACAGGGCTCGCTACGGCCGCACAGCTCCTCCCGGTCCAGTTTCTCATTTAACAACAAATCCCCGGTCTGCCTGTCCAAGAGCAAACGCATTTTTTTCCCTTTGGAAACGACGCGGGCCCCCCGCGCAGCTAGCTCGTCTACCTCCAGCCCCAGGTCTTTTAACAAATTGGCCACAAAGGAGCCACTCTCCATCTCCTCGGCCACTGAATAGCGTCTCGGCTCCGAACCAGCCTGAGCCAAACCCAGCAAAACAAAGAATATCAAGACTTGCCTTTGTTTCACAAAGCGTTCCTTTCCTTCTCCGGCCTCCATCGCCTTCTTGTCTCCCAGCAAACCTGATCCAGCTCGGGGTCGCGTTGTCGCTGACTCTGTGTCCGAGTGAATCCCAGATACGGGGATGAGTAGAGACGCCCAAGGCCCGGATATCCCGCAGCGTCCGCCCTAGAAAGCCTCCCCGTGCTGCTCGCCTTTCTAGCAGAGCGTCTCGCTACGAGAAGGGCGGACTAGTAGCTTTCTTCATTCTACTTCTAATGCTGCAGCGCCACCCCGCGTCCTTTCCGAGTGTCTACTTTCTCCAAAACGTTAAGAGAATCCCAATCCATTCCTTCAGACTGATGACAATCTAAAACAAGTATTTGCAAGAAGTCTTATCTGCTTTTCAAAGGGCTTTTCATTGCATCCACAACGACATGGCAAACATAGACAAATTTCTTCTCCAGTTTCCTCAGAGATTCAAGCAGTTGTTTTTTTTTTCCCCACTGGAAAAAAAATCAACTTCGAAAAATGGGAGTCACTTCAGTCCTCGGATGAAAGAAGGCGTTGACTAGTCGATTTCCAGTTTTTATTCAGAGTTCTGGCACGTGCGTATCTCTGTGGTTAGGTTACCACCCTCACACTCAAGCCAAAGGAAAAGTATAGAGACCCAGAAAAAGCACAGAATTCACATGAGAACATTCTTGTGGACGCTGAAATATTCTTCTTATTCACATTTTCCTCCTGCACTCTCCCATTTCACATTTTCCTGAAATTTGGTGCATTTCAGCCACATGATAATCTAACATAGTTGGATAATTATTCTTGTGAATGTCAATATTTTTTATTTTTTATTTTTCTTCCTAACAGATAAGAACATTTTTACATAACTTCAATTTAATTATTGCATCTAGCAATGTTAATAGTTTCATAGTATCAGATACCCTGTAAATATTGAAAATTTTCCACTTATCTTTTTTAAATGTCTTTTTAGAGACAATTTGTTAAATCAAGTGCCAAACAAGGTATATATATTGCGGTTTGTTGTTGGGTCTTTAGCTTCTGTCATTTTGCATGTTTTTAAAAAATGTGATAAAAAGAAATGAGTTATCGATCAAAAAAAGTTACGGAGGAATCTTAAATGCATATTGCTTAGTGAAAGAAGCCAGTCCAAAAAGGCTACATAAGCTATTATTGCCAATACCTGGCATTCTGGAAAGGCAAAAGTACAGGCACATTAAAAAGATTAGTGGTTGTGGGGATGGGAGGCAGAAGGGGGGTAAATAAGAGGTAAAGCATAGGGCATTTGTGGGGAACTGAAACTTCTCTTTGTGATACTGTGACAGTGGACACATGACACTACACCCTTGTCAAAGCCCATAGAATGTGCAATACAAAGGATGAAACCTAATGTCAACGGCACATGTTAGTTAATAATAACGGCTCAATGTTGATTCGTCTGTTATAATAAATGTATCACAGTAATGCAAGATGCTAGCTGGGGGACCTGTGAGTGAGAGGAAGTAGGTATGTGGGGGTTCTCTGTATTATCTGCTCAATTTCCTGTGAAACCTAAAACTGTTCTAAAAACTAAAGCCTATAAATTAAATATTTGTATTAAGAAATGTTTCAAATATACTGTATGGAAAAGTTAAAAAGAACTATGCCAACATATTTCTGTCCTAACTAAATTTAAAAGTTATTCACATTTTGTCATATTTGTTCTATCCACATACACTGTTCTACAAACACATGCCCTCCCTCTTTGCTGATCCATTTGTAACTTGAAGACATCATGACACTCCCCCACCACACACCTCATCAGGCGTCTCCCAAGTGTAAGGGCATGTCCCACACCATCACAACACCAGTGTCACACTTAACAAAGTTCACAATGATTCCAGAGTATTACAGAAAATCCAGTTCCTGTGAAATCTCATTACCTTTCTTCCATTATTCTTCCCTGATTTTCCTCAACTTGGTAAGAATTCATATTCACTCCTGAGGTTTTCTTTTTTAAAGGCACTTACTTTCTTAACTATTTGTTATGAGAAATGTCTTAGAAATTTTGTTTTTTAATCAAGTCTCATGATTGTCTTGGGTGTTACATCTGTTTATTCTAGAACAGTCTGCCATCTTTTATGATATTTAACTTTTTGAAGTGTTCAGACCAGTTGTCTTGTAGGATATCCTACATTATGAGTGTGTCTGATTGTTTCCTCATGGTGCCATTAAACCTGTTCCTCTATCCTCTGTATTTCCAGAAAACTGGAATGAATAATTTAGTAAATGTAACAATGGTATCACATGTTTTAAAGCTCTCATTTATTTACTATGATAGGGTTTTAAAATTTGGGCAAGCACAGGTTCCCTTTCTTAACATTTAGAAGTAAATTTCTACTTGTATTTGTTGATTATTATTTTTGCTTTTCATGATTACTTTTAATTAATATTATAATTCAAAGTATTTTAATTCATTGACATTGAGCATTTAACACACTTCATTCAGATGAATAAGATCCAAGAACAAGTCTTTAAAAACAGCTCTTTACACTAGCTACAAAACTTATGATCACATGGGGATCATGTACATCATAAAAGAAAATAATGACTAGGAGATCACTTGAAATTTTACATCTAACCAAGAGTTTGATTATTTAGTTACGGGAGGTTCTCTGAACTAGAGCAGTTAGGGTGAATTTTGGGATAACATAAAGGAGGGAAAAGTAGGAAATGTGAAGAAAATTACAAAATCCATCACCTCTCACAAGATTAAGAATTAAAAACTTAATATTTAAGATATTTCAGAGAAAAAATACTCAGGAACATACTAGGTTTTGCTGTGCAAAAAGAAATAATTTAACCCCCCTCATTTGAGTCACAAGTGTTCTCACAATGCACAAGCTCTCACCCCTCTTTCCATTTCGAGGCTATTCATCCATCGAGAAATATAAGGAAGTTTCTCTTCTTCAGAGCTGATTGAACCAGTGTCGATGTTTTATAATTGTCAATAGTTTCCCAATTTCAATGCATTATATCCACTATGTTATTTTAAATCATTTAAATTCTTAAACTTTGATGACAGCTCAAATTCCTTTTTGAGTTCCCTTTACAAATGCTTTACTCACTCAGCAATCAGATGGCCAAAGAAAGAGGGGTTTTTCAGTGACCTACCACTGAGGCCCTATGGGAAATATAAATGCAACATTCTAGCATGGGAAGGGAGTGTTCTAGCACCTTTTATCAGCTTAGGGTGGAAATTTGGGGCCTGTGGTAACACTCAAACAATTTGCCTTTACCTTATGAAGTATATAAACAAATACATTTTTCTGTAATCTATCAAGATATACAGTTCACAAAGCTCAAGCAAGCAGGATTTCAAAGTAAAGGTGATTCAAGGGGTGTATTCTCTTCCCCAGTGTAAATGTGCAACTAATGGCTTTGAAAGAGATCTTTGCATAAGAATCTTGGCATTTGTAGTTTAAGGAGAATCATCAAAATCTATTGACACAAACTGTTTCCTTGGAAACAAAATCTTGACCAGCCATTACCATGGGCTCTAGCCTGATTTGAGTATATATAGATTGTTTTGGGTGTCCATATTACATGACATTTCCTTTTAGTGTACTGGAGATGCTAGGATATTAATCGATAAGGAGAATGAATTATTTTTATGTTTAATAAAAAAGAAAACTGTAAAAATTAACAAGTACAAAATTAGCATTGCAATAAATGAGCTACACAGCAACTCAGTAAATTATGCCTCAAATAATGAGATTTATTTTTATCAATGATTTTTTCCCCTGTCCCCTTGAACAATGCACGTTTAAGCTGCATGAGTCCACTTGTAGGGGGATTTTTTTTTTTCAGTAAATACCTTACTGTTTTTGGTCTGCTGTTCCGAGTCTGTAGATGTGGAGGGCTGGCATTTTATACAGGAGCATCTGCACACCTCAGTATCTTCAGGGGTCCTGGAACCAATGCCCCGTGGATACCTAGAGACAACTTAAGTTTGGGGGGAGTCAAAACTCACATGGGGATTTTGACTGCATGGGGGTCGGCCTCCCTAACCCCTGCGTTGTTCAAGGGTCAAATGTAGTTTTAGATCTGTATTTGATTTTGTGTCACCAACATCATCAAAAATTATCACCTGACTTTTTTCAAATATAAAATAACAACTACATGATATTCACCATCTCAAATACATAATTACTTGAATTTAGTAGATGGAGACCAGTTCTGCTGAAAAGACTATTACAATTTATCAGCCATCACCTATGAAATACCAAGCAAAGCGAAAGATGACTTTAAAATAAGTAGCCGGACCTCCCCTGGGAAGTTACAAAGACTATCATTTTACATGTAGACCTGGGATGAGCTTCCTTGTGAAGCTTCTCGATATCTGCTAGGACAATCCACACAAAGTTTTAGAGGTAACTTGCCTTTGGAAGATCAAAGAAAATTAGGTAGGAGCAGAAAAATATTTTTTTTTCTGTACTTAACAATAAAGAGGCTACTGGCTTCTAAACAAAGGCCATTGTTAGGTCAATGAAAAGACAGAACAGCTAAGCCATCAGTACTTATTGAATATAAATGAACAATTAGTTATATTTCAGAAGAAAACGCTACTGAAGTTAGAGCCATAAAATAACAACTCTAATGTTATTCAGAAAAGCGATGTTTTCCTCTACTCTTTACCCAGACCCCCAAACCAGGAATGCCGAGGTGACACTTGTCTCCACCTATTGTCTATTTTTCAGCATCTAGGAACCTAACTTCATTGGAGAGAAAGTGATGTTGTATGTATCTCTCTCATCTCTCTCCTGCATTAATATTTTTAACATTCAATGAAAAGAAAATTCTAGAAGAAAAGATCAAGGCATTTTTTAAAAAAAAATTCCAGAACACTGAGATTATGATCCTTAAAGAGGTGAAGTCTGTTTCTAGAAGTACTCCAGGATGAGCAGGTAAGTGTCAAAATGACCAATTCTGTGGACATGTCCTCCAACATCCTTCACATGAAGTAAAATATTTCTGAAACTATTTCCAAAGTGAATTGCCTAAGAATTTGCCACATAGCCATGATATTGCCTGATAATTTTCTTGCGTTGGATATCTATAATGCACAACTATCAGTAGATTTAAAATATTTCCTGAGAACTTTCCAGAGGTTGGAGAATTCAGTGAGCCTGGAAAATCCATTTAGCCGTTTCTTATTTACTGAGACAAAATCTTCAGCCAAGACTTCGACAACCAAGTTGCTGAGGGGCCTGCACCTCAAGAGTTGTCACCAAGTGTCACGATTTGGACCTGCAGAGGTCCCAGGCGAGTGTCAATATCTACCGTTCCTTTCTGTGAGGGTCAAACTTACCTTGGGTTGTTCTTCATCCAGCATCTTTCCCCCACGAATGGGCAAATTATTTACCCCACAATTGCATCGCTCATTATTGTGAAAACGGAAACTGACTGTGTAACTGATTGTGTAGTTTCCAATGATGCAAAAATCACTCAAATCTCACGCACATACCTGGAACACGTTCTGGCACGTTCAGAAGAATTTTTCAAAGGGTAAACATCTCAGACTCATAGATTTTTCTCAGATAACGAAAGTTTACAGGTGATACTTGGAAATGCAGAGCGCATATGAGTCTGTTTTTTCTTTCTTTCTTTCTTTTAATTCGGGAGCAAAGGCTCTTCTTGGCTGGATCGAAAATAGTTTTTGAGCTCTCACCTGTCCTCCCGCTGCCACATGGACGCTCCCCTCTCCATCGTCAGCCCCAAACCTGCAGAAACTCTGACCATAAACGCAGCTTTCTTCTTCCTGGGCCATCTGCGCAACGCCCAGGAAGAAAAGGAAAACTCACCACTTGCCTTTTCTGCCAGATTTCTCCCGCACGATTTCCTGCACATCCTCTGAGTGCGTTGTCTTTAATAAAAGAAGCCTTCGGAAACCTTATAAGAGGGATCGCATCAGTTTCTGCCTAGTCCCATTCATTTAAAAAGGTGTACAATGTGGGCTCGCTGGAGGCGCTTTCTAACTCGCGGGCACCCCCAGCATCCCGCAGATTTTGTCTTTTCTAAGATGGAGTCTAGCAAACGCAGGGCTCCTCCTCCGACTTTTTAGCCTGTAGCACCACCAGGCGTCTGAACTGAAAACCTGGTGCCTACAGCGCTGTCAGAAGCTGTTAAAACTCCGTTCGTCGTCTCTTCGTCTATGGGCACATTCCTTCCCTCCTGATAGGTGCGATTACTTTTATGGTTTTTAGTTTAGCCAATGGAAACAAAACAATTGTTAATTAGTGTACCGTTTTGTTATCATATTATCAATTATTTGATCATCATAGTATCATAGCTGTACTATTTCTTCCATGTCAGGTAGGCCAGTCATTTGGCCATGCATTCATTGAATTTGTAAATTCATTGGCAGGTGTTTATTTCAGATTCTATTCGGGCACTGGGAAAGGCATAGGGCATATAAAATTGAATAAAGCCTGGTGCCTACTCCCAGGAGGTTACAGCCTTTGCTGAGGGAGACCCAAGTACAAAGACGATTACCGTCGTGAGGGGTAAGTGCTCAGACAGATTTTCACTGGCACTGTGGGGCACTCAAAAGGCATAGTTAGGTAAGTACAGAAATGGGGTAGCAGGAAAGACTACAAGAGGAGGTGAGGTTTGAGCCAAGCTGAATTGTATGGTGCCAACCTAAACACAGACCCTTTGAAATTATTTTTTTACTATAAATAAAGGATTTCTGATTTTGCAGGAAATAAGATTTTCTCAAAAGATGAGAACATCACGACATATGTAGAACGCAGTCTCTCAGTCAGAGCGCAACAGCACAGACCCCTGTGTGAGGTGGCAAAGACTAGGGATGGGTCCCTTTTTCCTGTTTGAATTTGGCTCACATACCTAATACTCAATTTAAAGGAGAGTCCTGCAGCTTCAGCAAGTGCACGTATGAGTGGTTTGTTCTGTTAACAGCATCATTAGGAGATACTTTTAACTGGTGGTCGAGAACACAGACTTTCATGCCAGGAAGTCTCATATTCAAGTTCTGGCTCTGCCACTTCATATATGTAAGATTTTAAAAGTTACTTAATCTCTCCAAGCTTCAGTTTCCTCATCTGAAAACAAATGGATCTAATACTGTTATCTTAATGTGAAGTTGTGAGGACTAAGGCAATGCTTATGAAATGTTCAGCCTAGTGACTGGAATATTATGGTGTTTCATAAATGCTGTTATTAGTGTTTGTACTATAAAAAGAGGAATTTACCTACATACTTCTGTTAACTTCTACAAACAAATGTTAAGTCTAAATGACTCCCAAAAGGGAAGCCTTGTGCTGTGTTGGTGGGAATGTAAATTGGTGCAACCATTATGGAAAACAGTATGGAGTCTCCTCAAAGAATCAAAAATAGAATTACCATATGACCCAACAATCCCACTTCAGGGTATATAATTGAAAAACATTAAATCCCTATTAGGAAGAGATATCTGCACCCTCTCGCTCATCGCAGCAGTACTCACAACAGCCAAGATGTGGAAAAAACCTAAGTGTCCACAGGCAGATGAATGAAGAAAATGTTATGTGTATATGGGATGGAATATTATTCAGCTGTAAAAAGAAGGAAATCCTGCATTTGTGACAACATGGATGAACTTTGAGGGCACTATGCTAAGTAAAATAAGTCAGACAGAAAAGGACAAATACTGTATAATCTCATTTATATGTGGAATATAGAAATGATGAACTCATAGAAACAGAGAGTAGAATGGTGGTGCCAGGGCCTGGGGCTAGGGGAAATGGGCAGATGGTGGTCAAGTGGAATAAACTTTGAGTTATAGGATAAGTGAGTCCTGCACATCTAACGTATGGCACAGTGGCTATAGTTAACGATACTGCATTATATACTTGAAAGTTGCTAGGAAAGTAAATCTTAAATGTTTTTGCCACGCCAAAAAAATAAAAGGTAATTATGTGAGGTGTAAAACAATTTCTTTCAATTATTTCCATCAGACTTTGTTGGGAAAAAGGGGAGAGCTAATTGGTTGTTTCTGTTAAAATGTGTTTTAAGCCCTGACTGGTGTGGCTTAGCAGTCAGGGCACATGCCTGGGTTGCAGGTTCGGTTCCTGGCCGGGGAACATATGAAAGGCAACCAACCAATGTTTCTTACTCACATTGATGTTCCTCTCCCTCTCTTTCTCCCTCCCTTCCCTCTCTCTAAAAATAAATGAATAAAATCTTTAAAAAGTGTATTTTAAGTTAAGTTCTTTCCAACTACAAGTTTATTGGGAAACAAAATTGGCTTTCTGGCTTTTTAAATTTATTTTGAAGAATTTTGTAAATGCACAGCCTTAGGTAATTATTGAACATTAGAACTACAGAAAAAAAAAACAATGGCATCATTGGGTTGAACTTTAGAAATCATCTAGTTCTGTATACCCATTTTGAGGAATTTGAGAGTTAAAGGAGGGAATAGCTGGCTGTAGTTAAGATGGCAAAGTATTTCAGAGCTGAGGCTGAAACCCTGAGTGGACTAATGATTCTGTTTCTGGAAGGGATGCAGAAGAAACAGAAGCAGAAGGACAACTTTCTGGCCTAGACAGACTTAACCCAAGGATGGTTCTATTTTTGAACTTTATTTCTTGGAATGGAATGTCTACTACATTTACATTGATGCAACTTTTAATAAATTGGGCTGTTAGACATCACAGAGGCAATTAGCAGCTGGTTTTTTTAAAAAAAGATTGTATTGGTTTACTTTTAGAGAAAGGGAGGGAAGGAAGAAAGACAGGGACAGAAACATGAACGTGTGTTGCCTCTCACACATCCCCAACTGGGGACCCAGCCTGCAACCCAGACATGTGCCCTGACTAGGACTCAAACTGGTGACCTCTTGGTTCACAGGCTGGCACTCAATCCACTGACCTATGGCTCAAATATGCTTTTAAAAAATCCTAACCCAAGGATGTGTTTATTGATTTTAGAGGGAGAAAAAGGGAGAGACAGGGAGAGAGAAACATTGATTAGTTGCCTCCAGCCTGGGGATCATACTCACAACCTAGGTATGCACCTCAACCAGGAATTGAACCTACAACCTTCTGGTGTACAAGACAATGCTCCAACCAATTGCACTACCCAGCCAGGGCTCTTTCCCTATGCTTTTAAACTTGGCTTGCTACTATTTTTTGAGAATTTTTGCATTTATGGTCATCAGGGATATTGACTTGTAGTTTTTTTCATGGTGTCCTTGTCTAGCCTTAGTATCAGGTTGATGCTGGCTTCATAAAATGAATTTGGAAATGGTCTCTCCTGTGTTTGAAAGAGTTTAAGAAGGATTAATAATAATGTTTGGTAGAATTCATCCATAAACCATTGGGTTCTGGACTTTTCTTTGTTGGGAGGTCCATAAAAATCTATGATTCTTCCCGGACTGGTGGTTGAATAAAATATCTGCAGCCCATGCTAATTTGTCATCTTGGCAAGAAACAAAATCATTTTCTCCTTTCTGCCTTCCCCTCCATTCTCTTCTTCTAGAACTTCTATTGGGTCTTGTTCGAATTTTTCAACCTATCTTCCAGGTCTTATGTGATACTTTTAAAACCTGATTTCAAGGGTTGTTTTTTTTTGACACTCCTCTATTCAAAACGTAGGGCCTCTGCCCCTCTGCTTAAATCTGCTCTCTAACTGCTTGACTAAAGTCAAGAAAATATGACGGAAGGGGCATTTGCCTTGGACCCCAGCCACCATGTTGCCAAGCAGCACAGACCATGTGGAGAGGTCACATACAAGTTTTCTGGTTGACTGCTGGTATCAGTCATGAAAGGGAGTCATCTCCAGATGATTCTAGCCCCCAGCCACCATGTCACCCCAGTCTTTGAGCTTTTCTACTGGAGGCTTCAAACACCATAGTGCAAACAATCCATCCCCCCATGTCCCCACTGAATTCCTGACCCAGAGTCCATGAGCATAATTCAATGGCTGTCTTATGTCACTAAGTTTTGGGGTGGCTTGTCACATAACAATAGATAACTCTAATGCAACATCTTTTACTACTCTTGCATAATTTTTATCTTTTTGTTCTGTGCTATTGCTGAATTCCTTAGTTATATACCAAGCTACTAATTTGTTCTTCAATAGCTCCCAGGCTAAATTTTATTCCATGTGCTGGGGTTTTGTTACATGACTGTGTTTCATTTTTTTAAATTTCTAATAGGCTAAATTTATATCCATCTAGTTTTAAAATTTCAGTCTCTTATTTTTTATTCTTTTGTAATTTATTTTTCATCTGTGGGTGTAACTCCTGAATTCATCTCTACAGGTATCTTTCAGTGTTATTTTGAATAGTACTGTTTTTTAAAATGTTGTCTTTTTACTGGCTCTCCCGACCTATGTTCATCTGCGAGACCACACACATGGTCTAGAATCAGGTCTTATGATAGTGATTTGGGTTCCTGGCACAACATGGTGCCAAAAATAGTACAGTTAACTTCAGTGGGCCTGCTCGCTGTAAGTTCAGTGCCTAGTTTGTGTGCTCCAGCCTCCGTAGGTCCGAAACCTACTATAATGTACAATTTCAGGCATCTTTTCATAGTAGTTTTTCAGCCTTTTGTTGTGATCAAGTTAGACCCATCCCAGCTCCTGGCTCTAAGCAGTCACCCTGATTTTTATTCTCCATCTTTCATGGAGACCATTTTTCTCCTGATAGCTTAATGGAGCCAAACTAATGCCAACTGGTGCCAACTTCCCATTCAGTAGCTTCCATTTCTGGTTTTGCATTCTTACATTTTCTATTTTTAATCGTTACCTATAATTTCTATATTTAGACCAGTACACAGGAGGATAAGCTTGCTTCATCAGCTTAGCCAGAAAACCCCTGTTATTTTTACTTTTAATGTTACTTTTAAATGTTAAATAAGGACAATCAATAGTTAATAATATTATTTAAAAGTGTTACATAGCCCTGGATGATGTGGCTCAGTGGATTGAGCATGGGACTGTGAACCAAAGGGTTACCGGTTCCATTCCCAGTCAGGCAGGGCCGGGTCTCCGGTTGGGGGTGCTCAAGAGGCAACCACACATTGATGTTTCTCTCCCTGTCTTTCTCCCTCCCTTCCCCTCTATAAAACTAAGTTTTAAAAATCTTTTTTTAAAAAAATGTTACATAGATTTGGACATAAAGTCAAATTTTAGGTTGAAGAATGGGTCTCTGATTGTCATATACTTTAATGATATTCAACTCTATAGAAAATAGGCCTTTATATGGGAAAATTATATGGATGAATTCTACTTCCAAGAATAAGACAAAATTA